>KZ807495.1:406489-426889 GCA_000696205.2 Oncopeltus fasciatus | reverse complement strand
TTTTAGTTGGGGTTCGGTCGAGGTAGATCCAAAAAAAAAAACACAAATAAAAAATGTATTTTTTTTAATGAAAGATTATCTGCCAACGTTTCGGCTTACATTGTAAGCCATCTTCAGGGCTGCCTATCATGAAGACCAGAATGGAAATGTGAACTTAGGGACAGGACGTCCTCTCTCATCTTCATGATAGCCCTGAAGATGGTTTACAATGTAAGCCGATACGTTGGCATATAATTATTTTAAAAAATACACTTTTTTTAAATTTTTATTTTATTGGATCTACCTTCACCGAACCACAACTAAAATCATCAAATAATAATATCTACGGTCAAAAAACTCTCCATTTGATCTTTAATTTTAATTTTCATTTTCGCTACTTTTTCCAGCGATGTGGAGATTAAGGATGGATTTTTGAAAATTATATTTATTGTTAAATTCTTTGTTATGGAATGGTGAGGTGATATTATACAGGTACATTAGTAATGAATAAATGGAGAGTTTTTTTGACCGTAGATATTATTATTAGATGATTTTAGTAGGGGTTCGGTCAAGGTAGTTAAAAAAAAAAATACAAATTCAAAAATAGGTATTTTTTTAAAAGATTATCTGCCAACGTTTTGGCTTACATTTTAAGCCATTTTCAGGGCTATTATGAAGACGAGAGAGGACGTCCTGTCCCTAAGTTCACATTTCCATGACTGAAGATGTCATACAATGTAAGCCGAAAACGTTGGCAGATAAACAATTAATGAGTGGGAAAAGAATTAAAAAATCTATTATTAGATGATATTAGTTGTAGTTCGGTCAAGGTAGATTATCTACCTACCTAGATCTACATCCCCAACTAAAATCATCTAATAATAATATCTGCGGTCAAAAAAACTCTCTTTTTAAAAAATCTATCTTTCCCAACCAAGACTCGAACCTGGATCTTCTGCTTGCCTTATTATGCATTGCACCACCGGGACCAGCTAGAGAACTTATTAAATTCGAACCACAATAATGGCAAATAATTGGCAGATGATCTAGTAGTATATAATAGTTGGCAGATAATCTTTTTAAAAAAATACCTTTTTTTAAATTTGTATTTTTTTTTTCAACCTACCTGACCGAACCCTAACTAAAATCATCTAATAATATTACTAATGAATGTGGGGAAGACTTTTTGCCTATTTTGAATGGTTTACCGTCCTCACGGAAAAAGTGATCCACTTGATGAAGCAATAATCAGAAAAAAGGGAAATTTTCTGAATACAAATTGGAAAGAGTATGTTAATTTCAAGTGCCGGAACACCCTCTCCTATTTGAGATCCGAGATGGAGTATGCCTGTATTTGTGTTGCGTTATCACTAAGCAGGATGACTGTAGCCTTCCTGATAACAAGGTGCCTGGGTTTCGGACTCCTCTTCCTGTCCGCCACAGATCCTACTCCTGCGGGATGTAGTGTGTGGGAAGTCCTCGTTGACGGACTAGCGGCGAGCGCAGTGCCCAGAACGGAAGAGCTTCAAGTAAGACGCTCCAGTTCCCGGCCTAAGTGGGCATGTCTCTCTTCCCCAGCTCTTTTCATCTGATACCTCATTTACCCCTGCCTAATTCCTTTTTTTTTTTCTTTTCTACTTAAATGAGTGTTTTCCGCATTTATCTCCTACATGGCTTTCTGCAGGAACTGTTATTTCTATATTAATATATTTTGTTTAATACTTTTCTATACCTCGGTTTCTACTTGAACTCAGGACTTACTTGGAGAGAACACATACGGCTAAAGAGACAAGACCTAAATAGACACTACGGACTGTTACATTATATAATATTAACAATATACAAAACTATTCTTATACCTCTTTGGACATGCGGTATAGAACTCTGAGGCACCGCTAAACCTTCCAACATCCAAAGCATCCAATCCTTCCAGTCCAAAGTCCTCATAACCATTTTTAATGCTCTTTCTATGCAATCAACACTACTCTTCACAATGACCTCAAAATCTACCTCGTCATAGACTTAATTCCTAACTCCATTTCCGCCTCCCGCGAAATCCTAATCCCATAGCCAAGCTATCCTTCCAAACTCATCCTGATAATCCTGCACAGCGACTTAAACGGAGATGGTCCCGTAATCTTCTGTAACATGAGAACATACTGTAGACTATAAACATTAGAAAAATTAATTTTCATTTATCATGTGCAAATAATTTCTTCATAATAACAAAGATATTCCCCTCATTCAATCTTTTTCTAATACCATTTCCCCCTTCCCTCCTACAGGTTCCAGCCATAAATGGTTTGTATAAGTAAGTACAAATACAAAATCTGTTTTCTTTAGGTTAACAGATAGTCCCCTCAGCTCTCACTACAACTTGCATTCTTAAATATTTTTCATATCATATGTTTTTCATACTCCTATTGCATTACATAAATTTGTTTGTAAATCCAACAGTAGAAAAAAAAACTATGACAATCCTTCAATGTGTCTTTCTCTAATCTAACCCCCTCCCCTCCTTAACATTGATTATAATACAGCAATTAATAAATTCATTAAAAAGTTCGCTAAAACAAAAAAATTTAAATGTAGAATTTTATTTCGAACAATGTTTTAATGTTACATGGATGAAGATGTGTACATGTATCGGTGAACGTGAATACCTTGATTTCCTGAGAGTAAATCGGCTAAAGCGGGCTTTTGTGACATAACACTGGTTAAATATCTATCTTGCATAACATTAAATTCTACAACGATGATAGACAATAGTATTTAAGCAATAATGACCCTTAGTGGTTGCCATGCCTTTACAAAAAAAAATAAAATAAAAAAATAACACTGGCTAAAAATCCCCATCGGCACCCTGAGTGCTACTTTGACCTCTGACGATACAGACGTGACTCTCTGCACTCGTATACACCGATGACGCCTTGGCAAAGGCTAGAAAGAGATATCGGGCCGTCATGTCTGAGGAACCGATTGAAGTCCAGTTCGTCNTTTTAAATTTTAATTTTATAAATATTATTTTTTTTGGGAGGGGGATTACCTACTATGCCCGCGCATAGCAGGAGATCCAGGTTCGTGTCCTGGCTGGGACAGTTAGATTTTTCATTCAGTTCCCTTGCACTAAAAATTGTTTAAAATTTACGTGGGATTAAATACCACACAAAAAAAAATTAATAAATATTATTTTTCTGCCAACCTTCGGAGTTATGACTAAGTATGTGACCGTCTGCTTTCTCATGCAATAAAGAGCGTACTCTCTCAGGAGAAGTCGTCTTGGCGGTAGCTTTCTTCCACGTGGATTCTTCTCAGGATAACTCTGGCATCGTGACACATCCTGAGAGACGTCTCTTCATTGTCAGCTAGACATCTCACTGTGTGAATCTCTTATCGGCAATCTAGATGACATTGCTAATCTCCCTTATCTTATCTGTAATCACTGTATATTGGCCTGTCAATCGTCAATTCCTCATCAGATAATGTGTCATCAGTGAAACATATGGATTGTTATCTTTCAATTTTTCAGCAGGTTGTTACGCCAATTCGAATTGCCTTCTAGTTCCACTACAGATTTATGAATAATCTAAACTTGTGTATTGTTCAGGTTAGGTTTCTTATAATTTTTCAAGGATTTTGTGCAAGTTTCTGGAATTATTTATTGTTTTTGGAAGTACAGCCCATTTTCTAATTAGTCTGAAAATGAGAAATCGCTGTGAATTTCAATTAATTTTATGTCATTAATAAAGTACCCGCGGAATTTTTGAATAATACTGATTTTTTTAAAAAAAAGTGTATATGTAAGTAATTTACATAAGTCGAAACATGGAGTATATTTCGTATGGGAGATGATATGTAATCATTAATTTTTTTATTTGATTTATTTTTAAATATTATTCTTTTCACAGGAGATTTAATCTAATATTTGATGTCATCAAAATAAATATATCTTCAAAATGCTATGAATGAAAAGATGACTCACGAGTATGTACGTCAGCTGATTGCCGAATAGTACAAACACAACTGTTATGAATGGTCCATATATTTTCCTTTTCCGTTTTCCCCAGTCAATCATGTTAATGAGATTTTTCTTTGAAGTAGATAAGTATAAGAGTATCCAAAACTAGCCGTTCAGTAGCTTAATCAGCATATTTATCTCTTTCGTTTTCCTGCGATGGCGTCACCTAAGAGGAATTTCTTTTCTTCAAAACTGATGCTATAGTAGTCTTTATCTTATCACACATATATAAAGTATATATAGAATATGAAACACTCGCGGTTGAGATTTATAGTAATCAAGAACAGGTGGGATAGAGAGTGCAGTGCACACACAAAGAGAAAAAAAATCACAAGGAGTAAAATTTTCTAGGTCTTCAAGAGAGAGTCTCATATCTCTCTCTCTCTCTCTCTCTCTCTCTCTCTCTCTCTCTCTCTCTCTATATATATGATTACAGTTATTTTAATGTCAGTCACAGTGTATATCGAATTTTCCATCAGTATTTTTATTTTTAATTCATATAATTATTATCACGGATCAAATCAAAATTGATATATGATAACACCACCAGGAGCGCTTTAGNAATACCGACAGATTTTCCCTTCTCTACGGAAAAGTTTATGTATTTGTGTGTGTGTGAATATTCCGAAAATTTTTATTATTCGATATTTAAGCTACTTTTAGCCAAGTGTTGGATGAGTTTTTTAATGGCTAAATTGGTGGAGGTAGAGGGGATAAATAGGGCCAAGAATTTAATATATTAATATCTTCCTTATTATTATCATTAGGAAAATAAAATCTATGGAAGAGGAAATCATTTTCAGAAATATATTTAAGAATGGTTTCTTCTTTGTTCATTACGAATCAGTTTAGAAGAAAGTTTTTTGCTCATATATTTTACTGTCATATTTCTCTAAGTAACCAGTTAAATTTCAATTTCTTCATTTACTCTTATTGATATCGGTGCTTGGCTCCCGTCCTATAAGTGCAGATTGGTCAGACTGAAGTTAGCTAGCCCTGCCTGAGGTAGACGACTCTTTCAAGCGACTATTTGCTTGCCGAGCCGCGTGAAGACAGTTCGCCTTACGAATAGCTCGTGAAAGTGCACGTGGATCCGGTGCTATCTCGGAAGAAAGCATAGTGACTTGTTTCCACGACCTCTAAAGGAATAATTACCACTCTAGAGTGGGCTAATTCTCTGTCTGCAGTACGACACCTGAGCCCACCTTATCGTCTAGAGGTAGCTGTGCGTACTCTCTCTCCTCGTCGTGTGAAGAAGAAGTTGTCGTACAGAAGAAGACTCACCAAGACAGTAGTGCTTCTAGTGCTTGCCTCGAGGAAGCCATGTCGAGACACTCTTATTAGAGTCTATATTTAGGTAGTTCCTCTCTCACCACCTCTATTTTAGTTTACTACCTACTGTTGTACTCTTGAAATACTTAAACCGAGACGAAATTAGGAAAGGTTCATTTGTCTGTATGTATGTAATACACATGGGAGGAAAAAAGAGTGTAGCGAACACTTAAAAAGAAAATGACAAATTCACATTGACAGTTTATTCTTAACATCAATGGCCCTAGAAGAGTTTCCATGTCTCGATAAAAGCTTGCACTGGACGGAGTTTGAACCCAAAGCGTCAGGATTGTGTGTCCTGACCGGATCCTGCTCTCTTGCTGCTGTAATGATTTGTGAATGGCTGTTAAATAGAGATCAGTGGTGCTGTGAGATTTGACCCTGGGTGCATCCCTCGTCATTTCAGTCGTAATTTGGCTCTCAGCTTTTCGCGTGATATTTATATTTCCCAGTCTATCTCGTATGGGCATTGTCTGAAATATAAATCAAATATATATTTTTTTGTCAAGGAATACACTTAGTAATCCTGACACAGATTTAACACTTTATCTATCCCTATTTATGTTGAGTCACTGCATCAATTTGGCTACTCACGCTTAACTGATTTTACTTACTCATTGCACAAGTTATCATCACTGATGAGTAACAGAAGTTTAAACTCATGGCGGGTCTATCTTTATATTCCCTCTCGATGAGTTACCCAGCCTGCTGCGAATTCTAGAACATAACACTAAAGCTCTGGATTTTCCACACTGTTCCAGTACATTCCACAAAATTTCCTAAATTTCTGGAATGATCTTGGTCGTTCCGGTATGTTCGCAAACATCCAAGAGCAATTTGAAACATTTTGGAGTGTTGACTTTTGCTCTCGAACGTTCTAGACATTTCTTCCGTCATATCTTCAAAGTTATGCCATATAAACGGGAGCGATCTTCATGTATTATGGGGGGGGGGGGATAAAGCTAGCTAACAATCCAAAACCCTTGATCGTAGTAAGACTCCTTTCTTAGATTTAGTTGGACTCAAATGTATATTTACTGACTTGATGTATATATATATATATATATATATATATATATATATATATATATATATATTGTATTTAAATTAATAGTTGTAGGCTTTTCATTTTTTTCGCATTGTAGAATTTTAATCCAGGAATATATCTTTCTAGTGTACGTCCTTGCTATTTTTATCTAAGACATGCTGAAACTTATGTTAATTGGTGATTAAGCTAATGGTATCGAGGTAATGGATTGTTACAGGATCACTTTGATGGCACTTGAAGTAGTTTTTAAACACTCTACCTCGAGCCTTCCACAAACTCAATTACTTTACACCCTCCTTCATGAGCGAGACCGCCAGCTGTAATTTATAATTGGATTTGTCGGAAACTAATTAATTGTCGTAGATGAGCAGTTTACTCTAGGAGTTATTTGGAGCAGACCTTCCTGCTGTGTCTGGTTGCCTATCAGGATGCCTGCCATTGCTTCACAAAGCGCCATGGCAGAGTTGCCGTCACTTACATGGCAACAGGACTTACTGATTCAGATGACAACCTGCTCAAATAGTGGGAGCGTGTGAAAGTCTCATCTTCAGTGTTTCCTCCAGTCTACACTGATCTCTTACTAAGTGATTAGTTGTGGTGTGAGTTCTGGTGGTGATAAGGAGTTAGTCTGTCCGTCTTTTGTGCGGCTTCTTCGCGATTCATCTTCGTCATCGCATCATTCTCGCTGGCTGCTGCAGAAAAGAAACATCGCCTGAGACAGCGTTTTCCCTCGTCGTAGAAAGTGAGGCAATAAGTGATTTTTGAAGGACAAGTTGTGGGACTTTGTCCCACAGTTGTTTATTTTTAGTTTCCTCATTTAAGGAAAAGAAAAAGAAAATAAAATAATATAATTTACATTATTATTAAAAATATATGCATATTTAAGTGAAAACATCGGGATATAACAAGAAAAACAAATGTAAAATAGAGTATCCTAGTTTACCGTCAGCTATAAGCCCAGTACTGCATTCAGACGAAGTCCCCGTGACAGTTTTCAATGAATTTCCCTCTTTGGTAGAAGGGGAATACGGATATTGCATTCAAAAACATTGTTAAAGACTTTCTTGGAAATTCAGGAGCATTGGACCACTCTGAAATTGTCTAGCAACTTCAGGGTTGCAACATGAGCATGAAATTGCATTTTTTACACAGCCACCTTGCTAATTTCACGGACTATCTTGGTGCAGTGAGTGATGAACAGAGTGAGCGTTTCTATTAAGATTTTAGGGTTATGGAAGCAAGGTACCAAGATAGATGGGACTATTGTTGGAGCACCAAGCACGAATGTATACAAACTAAACCCTCCAGAAAATGCTACAAACGCAAATATTTATCTTATTTTTCAAGTACTGTTCATTAATTAAACAATTTTATATGTATGAACTCGATTTTACTTACAATACAGTTTTGTAAACTGTATTTTTGGTTCATTTTTACTAAAGTCCGGACTTCTGATAAGTAACACGAAAATTTTAGATCTAGAAGCAGATCTGCATTCTGAATGGATTTTAGGAATGGGACTCCATGTCTCTATCCGATATTTCTGAAGAAGACATCATATTTCTTATTGCTGCGACATCTGGACTACTGAAAATTTTTCCCATTTTTCGGGAAAATCCTACATGCAACGCATTATTTATAAAAGGCCTACAGCTCCCAAGCCCTCGGAACGCTCGAATGTCTCTTGAACTTACCCACCACGATCTTCCCTTGTATTAGCTAACGAAATGCGCTGGGACTCAAGCATTCCAACCTTAGGAATGGCTCAGACTCCAAGGAATAATAATTCAGCACTGTTGAGCGTACAATACCTTTTGTGAGTGCAGAAGGCTTACTTGAATTATTCCAACCTACCCTCCCCTGCCAGGTGAACAAGTAATTCAAAACAATAGGGTTTGTTAAGCATCTACTTAAGGGGGACTTGTATTTAATAAACAAGTACGAACTCTTTGTCTACTCTTGTAAATATTGCATTCCATGCTTAGACTCAGCCCTTAATATCTAAAATNATATAAAAATATTATACAAATTTTAATACACATATGTTAATATAATACTTATGCAATATGTACAAATAAAGTAAATGGAAATATAAGTATCTGTTATTTACTCCCACAATGAACCCTTCATACAGGATTTGACGGCGTGATTGTTTACTTATTGTTCACAAATAGCAATTCGTGCAGTTTACTTATTGTTCACGGATAACAATTCGTGCAGTTTATTTATTGTTCACGGATAGCAATTCGTGCAGTTTACTTATTGTTCACGGATAACAATTCGTGCAGTTTATTTATTGTTCACGGATAGCAATTCGTGCAATTTACTTATTGTTCACAGATAGCAATTCGTGTAGTTTACTTATTGTTCACGAAGCGTAATAGCTTCGTGCAGTCATCTCTTCTGGCGTGGAAGTTTTACCCAGGACATATACAATTACATGTGTGTGTGTACGTTTGTGCACGTATTTGATATATATTTGTGATTGTCGTAAAAAGAGAAAAACATAGTGGAAAATAAATAAAATAACTACTGCATTGCAATGGCACTTATCATACCTAGTCATAAAAACCCAAAGAATTCGCCACAAAATACTACTTATATAATATTTCAATATTATTTTGGTTATTGTGTTGATTAATAACATTTTCGCAAATGTAAACAAAATAAGTAGAGCAGATTTTGTGGTATTTATTAATTTAATAATCTCTCAAGGTTCACCTGATAACCTACAGATTAAATCGAACTAGTCAGAAACCATCTTCTTAAATTCCTGTCATTCTACCGTTGCTGACTCGAGTACTTGATCAGGTCCCATCGTTCGTTTTTATTAAAATAAATTACACCTCCCCACCAACATTTATAAGCACAGACATAAATACAACTAACTTTAAACGGACCATGTTTTTAACTACTATTTTAATTTTTATGTATTTTTTCCTTGGGTAAATCTGCTAATTCCTAAATTAGGTAGTTGTAAAATTATTTTTAGCAGGAAAACATGAAAATCAGAGAAGACTTATAAAATACAAAATGTTTTATATTTAAAAAATAATAG
Source organism: Oncopeltus fasciatus (assembly GCA_000696205.2). Taxonomy (NCBI): domain Eukaryota; kingdom Metazoa; phylum Arthropoda; class Insecta; order Hemiptera; family Lygaeidae; genus Oncopeltus; species Oncopeltus fasciatus. The sequence continues at coordinate 417,454 of KZ807495.1, read as the reverse complement.
ATCTAAAGTTATTAGTTTTTTTTTTTTTTTGTATTCTCACTTTCTAAATGCTTATTTTATTTTTATTTTATTTTTTCTAATAAAGTGTTATTGTTTCAGATTAAAGATCGGGTACGTGATGCCGTCGGCGCGGCTGACCCTCCGTGAGGAGGACGTCTTGCGGCTGACGCTGGAGTTCCTGCACAACCGCGAGCTCCACATCTCCCAGCTCTCATTGGAGCGCGAATCGGGCGTCATCAACGGCACATACTCTGACGACGTCTTCTACCTGAGGCAGTTGATTCTCGACGGACAATGGGACGACGTCCTTGAATTCATACAACCCCTGGAAGTCCTTCCCGCCTTCGACATGCGCAAGTTCCAGTATATCGTCCTCAAGCAGAAGTACATCGAGCTGCTCTGTATCCGATCGGAAGCGGGTGCGCTGACGGGAGGCTCGGTCCAGTCTGCAGTCGACGAGGTCGTGAAGGTGCTCAGCGAGCTAGAAAAAGTCGCCCCCACCAAGGAGGAGTACTCCAGTCTCTGCCTCCTCCTCACCCTTCCCCGCCTCACCGACCATCTCCAGTACAAGAACTGGAATCCGAGTAACGCGCGAGTTCTCTGCTTCCGAGACGTTTATCCGCTTGTAGAGAAATTCCTGCCGGCAGAGAGAAAGGCCAGCGGGGCGTGTGAAGGGGGAGCCTCCAAGAATGACAGATTGATTCAATTAATTATTAAAGGCATTCTTTACGAATCTTGCGTCAACTATTGCCAGGCCAAAGCCGTTGGCTCCATGGATCCTGAAAATCATGAAATGAACTTCTCCAAATTGTTAGACAGCACGGCGGCGTTCAGCGACTCCGATCTGAGCCTCTTGTCCTGGCTGCAGAGTATTCCCGCAGACACATTCTCGGTCCCTTTCGAGCAGAAGACTCTGAACGTGGACGTAGAGAAGCTGGAAAGGCCGTCTTTGGAGACGTCGTGGACGGAACACATGTTGGTGACGCCGATCAAACCAAAGACTTTCCCGTATTCCGAGATGCCGTTCAGGAGGCCCAGGTCGGCTGCGGACATCATGACTCGTTCGTTACTTCCCGCCCTGGAAGGTCTGCCCTTTGGCCTACAGCTCCAGAACCACTCAGCCGGGGGTAAGAAGTCGGCGCTTTCCGCGGGCGACGGTGACAATCCTATGAGCAGGTCTTCCTTCGCCAGTTTCCACTTGACCGGTCTGAAGAATAACAAGCTGATGAATACGAGTGTGGATAGACTTTTCGAGAACGATAACGACGTCTTTCTGAGTAGCAGTTACACGGAATTCCAGTTACCCTCGATTTCCGAAGGCACGTCGACGCCTGTTCCGAGTCGCGGAAGATCTTCCAGTCCAAAGCGTAGCGTTCCTTCTACCTCGACGCCTTCTACTCCCGAACACCACCGAGGTTCTCCTGCGAACTCCAGCTCCACGACCGCTCGCTCCTCGAGAAGAGATTCTCTCACGGACAAGCCTCTTTCCACCACTGTCGTCTTCTCAGAAAACAGTTTCGACGGCGATCTAGTCAAGGAATACCAGAAGGTCAAACAGAGACTCTACGAAAACAACCAACGCCCAGATGAGACGTGAGTTTTTTTCTTTTTTGTGATCTATACTAAGTAATGTTGTTATGTTTGTGTGAATATGTGGGTGTTGAGTTGCGCCTTATATTCACTTTGTCTGTTTTTTATGTGATAAAAACAGTAGTTTATGTTTCGTCTTCCTTTATAGATAGTGTGACTTGACAGTTTTTGAAGTTCGTATTGCATTTTATACCCTTCGTACGAGTGAGAATTGTTTATTTACCCTGGTCAAACAGTACATCACCTAAGCCAGAGCATCATCTCTAGATTTTATTTACATGTTTACGAATTTTTGTCATTTGAATACGCTGTTATTCTAGGGGCGTTTGCTAAAATAAAAAAACAAAAAAGATTATCGACTTTAAGGCAGACTTGTACAGATAAATTGCGGAACAAGAATGAAGAATTTTAAAATCCACTTACCACAATTTTTGGCGTTTCTCGGATAGTTGGCCGTTTCTTTGGTTTCAAAAAACAGCGCTGAGTTCTTTCCTCTGTGAATTCCACCAATAGGAAAGGATCTCGTCTGTTTCAAGATCTCTGCTTCACCGCTCTGTCGAATTCTGCAAAACCTGTAATTTCTTGAACCATCGTATATAATCAATTTCTAGAAGTAAATTTTACTAGTGATGACTGGAAAATTTTGATAGCTTAAATCACTTTGGGAAACAATAAAATTTAAAGTAAGAAAGTAACAAGTTCCTTAGTGAGAGGGAGGGGACGTTAGCAAAGTATCTTTACTTTATGGAGGCAGCAGCTAAAAGAGAGAAGGGTTACTTAATCGTGAGAGGATAAACATGAAGAGAGGGTTAGAATGGCGCACAAGTTAGACAAGGAAGTGCATGGGGGCGCCGGGATAGCTCAGGGGATCCGTACGGGTCTCGCAATCCTGACACCGCGGGTTCAAATCCCGCCCAGGTCAATCTTTTATTTATAATATAGAAGGTTGTCCTGAGCCATGGGTGTTTAAAATGGGGTGGCAACCTGTAGATAGCCCCTCCCTCCAATGACCCTTAGTGGTTGCAAGGGAGGCTAACACAGNAAAAAAAAAAAAAAAAAAAAAAAAAAAAAAAAAAAAAAAAAAAAAAAAAAAAAAAAAGGAAGTGCATGGGGGCGCGCTCAGGCGTAATCACTGATAATCATAAATGTCCGCATTTGAAGTGATATCTGAATATTTGCTTTATCAGTTATTTTTTTAATTATTTTTTTTCTTATGTTTTCTTTGTAAATTCTGAGTTATTCTATTGAATGACTCAAATAAAAGTTCAAATAGAGTAATTGAACTCGGAGTGTGGATTCACTGTTTCGAGATTATCTTTCTTAAACGGGTTTGCAACTTTGGCTGTTTCAAGCGTATTATTTTCTTGTGAGTTGTGGAATAACTATTAAATTTAGATTGGCAGTAGATTTAAATTTGAGTTATCTAAGAGATAAATAATCACTTTATAAGCTTCTGTGGTTTCATAGGGAGTAAAAAAAAAAAAAAAAGAAAATAAATAAATAATAGAACTTTAGTAAATATAAATTAAATTAAACTTAGTTCTTACTAATTATAGCAGTAGTTATTATGGTTATTTTTTTAAACTTTTTTATTGAACCCTCCCTAGTAATATATACATCTCCAAATACACACTTTTACAATTTTTATGAACATTTATTATAAATCTAATTAAATGAAGATAATATGATTTTTAATCCTCCTTGGGATAAGTAACAGTTTTTCTTTTTTCTCAACAAGGATCATGGAAAGAAGGTATATCTACAGATCACAACCCTATTCTAAACTTCAATGGTAACTGCCAGGCTTTTATTTTTCGTTAAAAGCCTTTATAGAGCGAGACTCGAGCTCGCAGGGCCTATCTACTTACATTTTGAGGTTTATTTATTTTTTTTTTATTTTTTTTTTTTTTTTATACAAAAGGCGCTTTTTTGAAGATTCTTGCTTCTGTGTCTTCTGTCACAGACACAGACTTTTTCTTGTGTTGGTCGAACATGTGTCGAAGACTTATATGCCTCAGTCACAGATAGGTATATTGATAGCCCACTTGTCTTCCAAGGATCAGGTGTAAGTGGGGTGTAAGTGGAGAGAAGCAGATTTGTGTGCCGATAGACGAGGACTGGCGCGCGTGGAAAGTGGAATTGGGGCTGCGAACCCGAGACTTTCCCGTAATTAGAGTTCTCAGCTCCCCGTTGTCCGCCGACCTGTCTCCCCCACCCTCATTCTCTCATAGTTATGGTTAACCGTTCTCAACATGTCTACTGTTCTCAATTTAATGAGGTTAGCTCAGGGCTTATCATTAGAGTATCCCTTCGCCCTACGCTTTAGGGTCAGCGTAAAGTTTTGGACATAGGCTGCCTTAAACTCTAATAGATTTATAAGGAGAGTTTTTTTTACCGTAGGTATTATTATTGGATAATATTAGTTATCTTAAAAAAATTGTATTTTTAAAAAAAATTTTCTTCCAACGTTTCGGCTTACATTGTAAGCCATCTTCAGGGCTATCCCTCGTCTATGATAGCACTGCGTCACATTTCAGTAATGGAAATGTGAACTTAGGGACAAGACGTCCTGTCTCGTTTTCATAATAGCCCTGAAGATGGCTTATAATGTAAGCCGAAACGTTGGCAGATCATATTTTTAATAAATACATTTTTTTTTTAAATTTGTATTTTTTTTTTATCTACCTTGACCGAACCCCAACTAAAATCATTTAATTCTAATAGATTTAGTCACTTCCTTAACTGCTTTGTTTGAATAGAATTTCAATCCCACTATAAAAGAAAAAAAAGTATTGCAGAATAAAGTCTTTATTAAATTATTGAATAAATGCAGCACCGAGTTATGTAAAGAAAAAAATAAAAATTTTGTCTGTGCAGCTTTAAACAATTTCTATCAGTTATTAGCTTTCAGCTTCAAATTATTTTCGAACAGCAGTATAACGATACTGATTCGACTTCTATTTATTTATTTAGTATCATGGCGTGCCTTTTGAAGAATTTAAACAGATATTCAGATATCCTAGATTGAATGGCTTAAAATATGGCGCATTAAAATTTTATAAATATTAATTTAGTTTTGGTGTATTATCCCAAGTAAATTTCGAGTATTATCTCCAGGTTCGAGTCCTGGTTGAACAGATAGATTTTTTATTCTATTCCCTCGCATTAATTGATTAAAATGTTATTTTCTTAGTGTTCGCTCTCTAATGTCCGTAAATGTTTAAAGTAATGAAACCAAAGTAATTTTTTTTTTTTTTTTTTTTTTGCAAATCGTTAATTTAGTTCTTTAAATGCTTGAATCAGCCGTGGTGGAGGAGGGTGGGATGGGGTTAAAGGAAGACAAATATTTAAAATCTTAATAATTTCATTTTTATTAGCGTGCAAAAAAATTTATAGAATAAAAGATGTTAAATGTAATCTTTTTACATATATTTGCAGAGTGCCTAAAATATAAAGAAGCAAGGAAGAAATATAACTTAAATGGGACTCTAGACGGAATTCTATTGGATGAAGATAAAGTCATCCATCGACTCTGTAATGAACTTTCTAAAAGAGGGCAGGCAGTTAAATCGTATCTAGATGCATTTTAAGTATGCTTCTTTTCCATTCTCTCTCGATTTTTTTATTATAAATTTCATAGTTTCCAAGCACAAAGAAATTACTATGTACATCAACATAATAACTATTCGCATTAACAATTCATTACACCTCACCATGACTTCTTCTTCTTGAAAATATCTTCTCGATTCTATAAAATATCTCCCTGGAGTTAATGACCAATTGACATGCCATTTAATAAAAAAGAAAGTTTTCTCATGAGAGATTTTTTGAAAGTGTTTTTTTTTTTTCAATCTTCTCTGATTCTACCTTCTAGATACTAGAAATGATAGTCACTAAAATTCATGTGTGTTTTACGCTCTCATGTATGAATCAACGCTCTTCTTGTCACATTTTCAAGATTGACTCGATGAATTTCTTTTATATAGCTTTTCAAAATAAAAGAATAAGTTCATTATTGAGGAAATCAGGAGTGGAGGTTTACATGAAGTGTACATTTTTAATTTTACAATCTAGAAGCCGTGAATAGCTTTTTTCATAATAAAATTTGGCATATCGCTTTTAATAATGCATTAATAAACCAAATATATCCGATAAACCAAATATATCCGATTATAAAGGTGTTGATAACCTGAAAAGACGAGTGTAAGTACTAAATGTCCTTTCCGGTGTAAAAACAGCTGAAGTAATAAGTTCGCTTATGGTTATCGATAGAAGAAGTATTTTAGTTGTTACACTGCGAAATAGAACAACTAGGATTTAGGGTTAATTGTACTGTTAGTTTTATATTAGTTGTTTCCATTTAATGAAATTTTACATGTAGCTTTTAAGTATAATTTAAAAGTCTAGTTCGTTAATGAGAGAAATAGGACGAATAGGAGTGGGGGGTTACCTGAAATTTTAGTACAAAAACTCTTTTTGCGTCATCTTTAGTATAGAGTAATGAAACTTAACTCTGATTGGTTTATTTGCAATAGATATATTTAAGAAGTAACTAAGCGTAATTCAGCTATTAAAAGTGGGGATTACCTGTACAGTTCATCTTCTTCGTCACTACGCTAGGTTTCAGTAGAAGGGGTTCATAGTAGCTTCGGTGTGGAAAACTATGATTTCATGCAATAATTCATTACACAGAAATACTAATAATTAATAGTAGGTTTAGGTTTAAAATATTTCATTTTAGTCTGTATTTCATACCAAATTTCTCTATCATTATTAACATTCTTTTTATGTGGCGTTGTGAGGTATTAGTACGGTCAGATAAGGGATTTGTCTCTTTCATAATGGGAACTGGTTTATTTGAGGAATGGTTTATGGGAACCATGGGAGGAATGGTTTATTTTATTTGAGGACACGACTATCACTTATGGTAAGGGATGATTGAGATATGTTAGGAAGAAATGTGTATATGGTGATATTCTTAGTACAGGAAGGGAGGAGAAGATATCTTTAGATATCTAAGGGGAGAGGAGAGAAGAAAGATGAAGCATGAAATTAGTAGGAAACGGAGCTAAGTAGTTTAGACCCGCATTGCCTTCTTGTATTGCAGTTGAGCATTCTATTAACATTCAAGGCGTTTAGCTGATTTGGTCTAGTCTTGTTATTAATTTTATTTTTAATATTCAGTAAAATAGAATATTTTAATACAGAAATACCTACATACTATAGAATTTCAAAATAAGTGTCTTTAGGTTTTCTTAAGTTTGGAAATTTTGTGTAAAAATGTAAAGAAATTTATGAAGCTCTCCACTCCTTTTTCGTAAGGGTATCTCAAATGTTTAATAATTCTTTTTATACTTTTAAAAAGATAGAATGTTCATAATTTTTATTGTTTCAAAATAGCAAGCGTTATACTTAAACTTGATTAATAACGACATTAATATTTTGAAAATTTCTGAAACTTCTTTTATGTTACATCCAGTTTAATCCATTTGGCTGAGATTTTAAAATCCATTTTTATTTACTTACTAGTGTTTATCTTCATGATTATTGTTCATTTTCTAATTTTTTTATATATAGTTTCCCTTTTAACTTTTTTTCTTTTAAAAGAGCGCTAATAATTTTAATTTATTTTATCCGATTTAATAATTTTAATAAAGGCTTATAATTTTGGGGTTATTTTTACGAATTTTTCTTTTTTGGTCGATCATCTTTTTATAGATTTCAATTTTATTAATTTTTTTTTCTTTTTTTTTTTTGGTTAATGACTTCTCTTTTAAGTAGCATGTTTTTGCCTCGGTTTATTAGAACTATATTATTTTTCTTGAATATCTTAATATCTATTTTAATCTATTTTGTTTTTTGAAAGACTCCAATTGAAAGCATTCAATTTTATTGATTTTTTCATTATTACTTTATCTATTCCTTTTTTAAAATTCGTCATTACAACCCGTTATAATAAATTCCACTCTGACCTTTCCATGTATCCCAATCCTTTAGCCCAAACTCTAGCCAGCATTACCCATCTTGATAACCCACCACGCCGCCTGAACAGGAAATGGACACGTGACCTTCTCATTGCCAACATTTCAAAAGAATAATATGAAAAAACAAACAACAGTAAATATTGTAAATTGTGATTTAGGAGTACTGCCATTGGGCAGCTTCTCTCCATCAAGCGAAATACACGCTAATTTAAATATTTATGTAGGACATTTTTTTTGTATATTTTTTTATATTAATTTATATTGTATAGTATTATATTATTTTTACATATTTATTATGCATTTTGAAAGCACATTGCAAGATGCACGCTGTGCAGGATGTAATTCATAAATAAAGTGTCTAAAAAAAAAAAAAAATCTGATTTTATTTCATTGATCATTCTTTCAACTCTTTTAAACCGTCTTATTTCAAATTATATTATTTATTATAACTACAAATTTGATTAGCTATTTTCATTTCTTCTTTAATTAAAATGAATTTGAAATGAAGCTCAATGTTACTGTCCATCTTCAACTTAATGGAAAATTATTAGTTTGCGTCTTTACGTGCAATCACTCGTTTACTTGACAAAACTTTCACTTGTAAACATAACTATTTAAAGTAAAACGTGGATGTTTGAAGACGATATTCATTACGATTATTGACGAAAATTTCGTTTGAGGTGAAAATTGTTCAGTGGTGTATGCTGCCCTTCCATTGTATTCTTACATAACAACCTTTAATATTTTATTACCTTTCCTCAGTCCATTGTAAACTGTCAATCATTATAAATAAATTTTGTGAGCAGGCACTAAGCAGCCAGTGGTGTAGCGACTCCGCAAATTTAAAATGAATTAATGCTAGGGTATGTACGTACACGTGCACGCATACAAGCACATGACCGTATGCAAACACTTGTAAAAATAATTTTTAATAGGCCATATTTTCAGCTTCTTTGATGTCGGATCGGTAAAATCTGTAAAAATACTTTTTGGCGATACCAGGTTGAACAGCCTGATTTTGCTTACGGGGAAGTCTGCGCAATGAAGTTTACTGTGAGAACCTATTAGGTATAATTCCACTTCCCAGACCATACTTTTATGTCATGTTTAATATTATTTATGTTTAATCTCAGTGTGAGTTGTGTGATACCTTGTGTGATACTTGATACCGAGTGTGCGAAGAGACTGGGTAAATAATTAACATTTTCTTCTTGAGTCAGTTCTTTAAAAGTGTTATTTCCTTTTTAAAAATAGTTTTAATAATAATAATAATAATAGTTTTATTACGTTATTATATTATTATTTGAAATGGTAGTTGTTTCGTTTTCCTATTGTCAAGGTATTAATTTTATTTTTACTATTGAAGCTGTTTTACAATAAGAAGCAATAATTGTCCCACTTTTATTTAACATGTCGCTTGTATTTTATTTTCTTGATAATTCTGAACATTGTGATTTTAAAATTTAATGACTAACCTAAAATACTTTAACCTTTCAAATCTAAAGAGAATATATTATTAAGTTAAATTTTATTTCTGGAGACATAATATAGGTACACTACTGCCGATCCAGGAGTTTAATTTTTTTTTATATTACAGTTGGGATCACGATAATTTTTAGATGATAAAATTAAGGACAAATTTAAAACCCAATTTCTGTTGTTAGATTTTTTAGCTGTTTCCCATAGAATTAGGCATGTTGGTTTCAAAACTGTTTTTAGTTTTCTTTTATAACGTCACGTTCGGTTTCTATGTGTGTGGGGCACATGCTGGTCTAGACCTGCCTGTTTAGTTACGTCTCTTATACTGTGGTGAAACGTTGTGTGTCGGTAAGCAGTATTTAGTATTTCGTTACGGAAGTGTACAGAACTACATAGTGTGTTTGAACTGAAACGTTTCCTTGTGGCTACCTCTGCTTCTACACGCCGTAATTGCGAAAACAGCCCCGATTCGTTTTGTTATATATGTGGCAGTTTTACCATTCCCAGTCAATGGTCAAACATCCGTACATTTGTCAGACAAGCATATTTTGCCTATTTTAAAGTGAAACTTGGTGATCAAGATAAAGCATGGGCACCTCATGAGGTGTATAAACAGTGTGCTGAGGGTTTACGGATGTGGACCAAGGTAACACGTGCTAACCTATCATTTGGTATACCTATGATTTGGCGCGAGCCCCAAGATCATTCAAGTAATTGTTACTTTTGTATAGTGAACATATCGGGATATAACAAGATAAACAAATGTAATATAGAGTATCCTAGTTTGGCGTCATCTATACGCCCAGTACCGCATTCAGCCGAAGTCCCCATGCCAGTTTTCAATGAATTTCCCTCTTTGGAAGAAGGGGAATACGGATGTGGCATTCAAAAACATTGTTAAAGACTTTCTTGGGAATTAACGAGCATTGAATTATTCCGAAATTGTCCAGTAACTCTTGGAAAGCTTCCAAAAGCTAGGTCACAACATGAGCCTTAAATTGCATTTTTTACAGAGCCACCTTGCTAATTTCCCGGACAATCTTGGTGCAGTGAGTGATGAGCAGGGTGAGCGTTTCCATCAAGATTTGAGGGTCATGGAAGCTAGCTATCAAGGTAGATGGGACGTACGTATGATGGCTGACTGTTGTTTGAGCATCAAGCGCGAATTTTATCTTAATTTTTAATTACATTTCATTAATTAAACAATTTTATATCTATGAACTCGATTTAACTTACATTAAATGTTTTATAAACTTTATATTTGTTATGTTTTTACTTTATGTTCTTTTAAATGCATGATTTTTCTGATTTCTGAGGATATCCTGTAGTATAAAAAGTTGACGTGATAGACAAATTCTGAGGATATTCTCAGATTCAGACGCCAAGAATTAGTGAAAATACAGTGCCAGACCTAACTCAACAAGAAATGTTTTACCCAGTATAATTTAAAATTTGTATGAAACTGAGCAAAATGTGATTTTTTTTTTTTTAATATAAATATTTTTCAAAATAATCTGTGGGAAAAAAATGAATGTACCATATTTTTATGGAGAGAAAACTGTTTTTTCTTTTATTGTAGTTTTTGTTCGTTCAGACAAAGATATTATTAGTTTTAATAAGTGACTGAAGCTTTCGCTCGATGACGGAGCTTTAAGTCGGATGATGAGGACTGCAGCACCAGGGCCGCCCTCACTGGCAGACTAATGAACAACTTGATTTATGTCCGCAAGTAGTTCTGACGGAGTGATTCTCACAGAGGAACCGTTCATGCGAGAACCGGCTCCCTTGCTGGCTCTTTTTCGCCGAGGACTTTCATTTCTCTGAGGAGCTGTTCTTCATCTGTACATTTTCCTCGAGTAGCTGTCTGTCTTACAAGGCAACACTTAAACTTTCTTTCAGGATATATATATAT
>KZ807495.1:362765-372801 GCA_000696205.2 Oncopeltus fasciatus | reverse complement strand
ATAAGCTTTTTTTTTTTTTTTTTTTGTAATCATTATATCAGCTCTTTATTGTCTTAAATTGATTAGGAATGGTGGTTGGGGGTTGAAATTAGACTAGATGGTAATAGAGTTATATCTAGTCTCTAATATTTCTTATGTTGTTGCGAAAGAAAAATAATTATAGAACTTAATACCTGTAAAATACAAGTTTCCAAAATATGTATTTTTAGACAAATAATTAAAATTGTAATTGCAATGCTGAGCAAGTATTCATATTATTAAGTTATGGAAACTATCGTCGGTATTTAGGTTTCCATTGTAAACTGTTGAATAAAGTAATGTTCATAAGAAATGGGGTCTTTTGAGTATATTTAAAAATGCTGAAATTTGAGTTCTTTTCCTACTTATCTCTCTGGACAGACTCTAAAGATCGAATTAGTTATTTTCTATGTTCTGTATCCATCTTGAGCACAACCTACGACACACCACTTGAGTATAGGTAGCTGCTACTTAATGGATTTCTATGTTGATATGGTTCATCCAACACTTACTATTCCTTATTGTATTTTATATATCTTCTTTATTTAGAGAATAAGTTTAAGTTGACTGACAGACATACGAGATTTTTCTTCGACGTTCAGATTCTGATGAGGAGTCGATTATTGTCTCTCCTGGTGTAATGAGAAGTCTGTATTGGGGATATTGAGCTAAACAGGGTGGGAGTGGTCCGGTTCGCAGCCGTAAGGATCGCACACAGTAGGTGTGTAGTCAGCAGAGGAATGCGAACTGCTGGGGAATGTCGCAGGGTGCAGTTCTCGTATTTCCTCAGTCTCCAGCCACGGATCCTCATTCCCCTACCTCTCTCCTGAAGTCCCACTTCCCTTGCGCCCTAACTACGAGTTCAGGAGAGATGTCTGTTGTATTAGTAGAGAAAAGCATGTTGTTCATTGGCTGCTTATGAAAAGATTGCTTTAAACATAATGCTTTTCTGCAGCTGATAATGCGTCAGATCACACCACAACCATAACGTTAAGGGGCCAAATTTCTTATATTTAACGGGGTAAGAATGTTACAAAATATCGAGAGATTGTATAATTAGTTTTACGAAATTAAGGATTATCGCTACGAAAAAACCTTTTTTACAGAGTTTTATTTCAAAATCGGAGTCAGCAGTTGCTTATTCTTCACTTCATTAGCTTATTTCTGTAGCTATCAGCAGAGTCATTCCCCAAGTATGTAACTACGTCATTTGCAAGGTTATGGCAAAGAATGCTTGTATCTTGGACGGCCAAATTACAGTGTGATGATGGTGAGTATGTCCACGAATGTGAAAATGGGTCATCATTTCTGGGCGTTGTTCAGTTAAAAGCCTAGTTCATAGCAGTGTATCTTCTGCTACATTGAATGTGTTTAATATATAAAAACAAATGTTACATTTTATTGAAATTAGTTCTGCCTTTTCATAAAACGTGTGCAGGTTAGAGCTTTCTAAATCAATTAGTGCAAGGGAATAGAGTAAAAAATCTAACTTTCCCAGCCATGACTCGAACCTGGATCTCCTGCTAACCGGGCAAACGCGTTATCCACCTACGCTACCAAGAGAGCCAGATAACTTATTAAATTCCGAATACTAGTGTCGAGAGTCCAACCTCCGAGGCCGACGAATACATCGTCTTATGCTCGGAGGAGCTGACATTGTCAAGCTGTTTAAATGACTCTCGTTATTTACTTTTTATTTTCATTTATTGAGCTTTCTGTTTTAACTGAGAATTAAAAGCATGCGTATATGTACACTCACATATACTGTTAAGTAAAATATTTATCTGTCCATATATAACTCGTTTTTCTTCTACGTTTAAGACGAACTGTTATTCCATAATTGAGTGGTAAATGTAATAAAGGGTTTTTAGGCGATATTTCAGTTTTGATCAAAGTATTGATTTGCAATAGTAATAACAACAACTGTATGAATTAAAACTAATATTGTAATTAGTTAAATATTTAATTTCCTGGAGGAATAATTCTCTTGTGTTGTGACATGATATTTCTCTATGTCCTTCTAGATAGAGCTGCGTTATCTATACATGCATATTTATAAGTAAATGGCAGACAAGCCACAGAGATCAGTAAGTGTAAAGGTTAGACCACTAACCTCGAAGGAAGAGCGAAAAAAAAAAAGAAGCAACCTTTTTCTTAACATTTCCATATCGCAAATTAGAAAAAAAAAAATAATGTAACTATTATAAATTTAAGATAAACTCTAAATAACCTTTCTCTCTAATTAACATTCAAGGAAAAATAAATTATTTCAAACTCTTGATCCTGCTGCTCATACAGAGACAGACACACACGCGCCGCATTCCTGTACATGCACACATGTACTCAACTAAAACGAATANAAACTTCAAAATTGGGTTTCTTTTTTTTAATTTATAGGAATTTCCTATGAAAGCTGCAGAGGGGGGAAAAAAAAGATCTGTCTTTGAATAACACACATCGGTCAATTTTTAGTCGAGCTAGAAATTTCGTGTGCTCTTTTGGGATTCTTTTATGCTCTGATACTTTTTATTTTTTATAAAAATACTTCATCATATTTTCTATGCTTCAAATATTACTTTTTATACTTAAAAATAACTTCAAGGATTTTTAATGGAGAAAATGGAGTGGAGTAATTCGAGGAATAATAGAGTTCTTAGAGATGATGTGGTGACTTGTCATCATTAAATGTGCCTGCTACCACCAGAGATGGCAAGAAGCTGGAGAGAAGTGACTCACACGATCCTTGTTTAGCTTGATTGCCGCTCCTCACAGACAAGTCTTTGAGCAAATGTGATTTAAATCAGGTGTGGGTAGCGTTGTTGGTAAACAGGCCGCGGGAGGGGAGGGCGTCCTTGCTCGTCGAGTGGGGGGAGGGGAAGGAGCCGGAGAGTACAGTCATGGCGGCGGCGGTGAGGAGACTGGACGCTCTCTTCCGCGAGCTGGACAACAGCGATCCTCCTTATGGAGAGGTGGTGGAGATCTCCCGAGAGACGGACGGCTCGTGCGACGTGCACGGGCGCCGTGGCTCTGTGGACGGACGCCGCGGCTCGGTGGACGGGCGCCGCGGCTCGGTGATTATGGAGCGCCGAGGCTCGCTGGTGGCCGAGCTCCACCCCCCGGCCGCCTGCCTCCGGAGGCGGGATTCCCTGGTCCTGGGCCCCGCGGCTCCCGCCGCCCCCAGTCACCCGTCCGCCTTCCCCGCCTCTCTCCGTCGAGACAGCACGCCCCCTCCGCCCTCGTACCTCGCCAAGCGTCGCTTCTCCACGGACTCTCTGGAAGGTCGGCGTAACTCTTGGGACGCCAGGCGTGGCTCTGTTGGCTCCGGACATGAGGAGCCGATCTGGGAGGACCGGAAGCCCTTACACAAGGTATGCTCTAGAATCCCATGTTAACATGTACGAATGAGAGTCTAATAAGTCGCACACGGACACCGCAATCGTATTCATGATTCTTCTTCAGTGGATGCTTTTCAAGACCTTCTATGACCATAACAGGAACTATGAAAACATTTTTCAGTTATTTGTCGATTTCAAAGTCAAATCCTCTGCTTGTGCATCAATATCAGGTGTGTGACCCTTCACGTTTCCTTGACTTCAATTTCGCATGAGTGTCATCTTTTGCTCAACTGTAGTCAATGAGGACATACACTTTGAATATTGTACATAATTTCATACATTCTATGAAAACTTGAAGGTTCTAAGTGTATAGTCACTTTTATTATTTCGTTCATAGAACTTTTCCATTATGTCCGAATTTCTTAGCCCTCAAGAATATTCGTTTATTTCTAAATACTAGGGAAATCTATATTACTATATCAAACGTTTTTGCCGCTACTGTTTTTTTTTTTTTCCAAATTAATTTATCATTTTAAAGAGTGTCCCTGGAGACTATCAGATGATACTAAAGTCTTGTATGTGTTATTGTTAGTACATTAAAGAACTACATATTTACAACATTATTTTTTCTTAAACCGAATAAACACACTAACTACTCCATGTTTTAAAANTATCATTTTGTAACTCTTTATTTAAAAAAAAATTAATCTGTACATTTTCTATACACATGTTATTTTTGAATCTTGTTGACCTTGCTCGTCTATCCCGGAACGTAACCCGTCCTCAGAGAGGAGCCCAGGTTAAACTGTGATAGACTATCTGGCACCCATCTTCTCCTTATCCTAGGATAAGAAGGAGACTAGGCAGGGAGTCAAGGAGGGAGTGATATTTTAACTAAACTGGCTGGAGTTGGAGGTCCCTTGGACCACCTTCTCTTGAGGCGACGGAGAGGGTTGTCGGGATGAACGTGGGATGCCAGAGAGAGGACTAGAGGATTTGGATGTCCTGGAGGTTTGTGTGGAACTTATCAAAGCTGGAAGGGATGAGCTCGGAAAAAAAAAGGTACTTGCATGTCAGACTGAATGGTATTATTGGATACGTAGGGAGGAGTGTTGAGTATTGTGATTGGACTGGAACCCCTGGATACATCGAATGTTTGATGGTTTCGCTGTGCCCCACTGTTTTGAAATTGAATTTACTTTTAAAAAACACTCCCTCTTGGGGCTATATTTTTGAATATGACAAATCCCACTGTGTAGACAGTGGTTACATATGATAACATTATAATCAATAAGGAATGACGAATTCCTACACTTTATACTTTTATTACACTGGCGGAATAAATATCATTGTACAGCTGAGGTGATGGGTACTTATATTGAAGCAATAATGTATAAATCTCTGGCATACAGATAAATTTTTAATTTATTTTTATCGCAAAAAATTTGTGTTGGTACATAATTTTTTTCCTTCATATTTTTATCTTTTATAAGCCTCTAGCTAACTGGCGCATTACCTTTTTTAACAGACATTTTGGCACTTAAATAAATTTAATTTTTCTAATGCATTTGTAAATTAGAATCCTTCATGATTTATACATAATAGAATTAAGCCATGAGTAATTTAAAAACGGCCACTATTTTAATAATGAACTAAAAATTCAAAGAATTTATACATAATAAATACTTAGTACTTAGTATATAANCCTGTTTAAGACTTCGTCTCTTGTAGTGTCCCTAACTCTGAGGGCCACCTCTACCCCATTGTCCATATCTTCAGCCGAGATCCTATTTAAGACTTCGTCTCTTGTAGTGTCCCTAACTCTGAGGGCCACCTCTACCCCATTGTCCATATCTTCAGCCGAGATCCTATTTAAGACTTCGTCTCTTGTAGTGTCCCTAACTCTGAGGGCCACCTCTACCCCATTGTCCATATCTTCAGCCGAGATCCTATTTAAGACTTCGTCTCTTGTAGTGTCCCTAACTCTGAGGGCCACCTCTACCCCATTGTCCATATCTTCAGCCGAGATCCTATTTAAGACTTCGTCTCTTGTAGTGTCCCTAACTCTGAGGGCCACCTCTACCCCATTGTCCATATCTTCAGCCGAGATCCTATTTAAGACTTCGTGTCTTGTAATGTCCCTAACTCTGAGGGCCACCTCTACCCCATTGTCCATATCTTCAGCCGAGATCCTATTTAAGACTTCGTGTCTTGTATTGTCCCTAACTCTGAGGGCCACCTCTACCCCATTGTCCATATCTTCAGCCGAGATCCTATTTAAGACTTCGTGTCTTGTAATGTCCCTAACTCTCAGGGCCACCTCTACACCATTGTCCATATCTTGTGAATAGATCCTAAGCAAGTCATAGTGTCTTTGCTCTTCATGAGACTTTTAGTTGTCTTTCTTCTTCATGTAATTCAGTCTTTGGATTCAGTAAATAATTATAACTAAAATATATTCTCATGGTAATTACACTTGTAATCGTCTATTCTATCCAGTATTTCCTTCTCTTCTCTAAAAGTCGTTGTTCTTTTTTTTTAACTTTAATCATTTTCGTAGATGAGGTGTTTGCTTCTTCATGATTCCAGCCAGCTCCTTGTTATCCTTGATTTTGTTATTCGCCTTGTGTTTTTGGTCTCTCTAAGGATTGCTGTATGATGAGCTAATACAACGACTAAGTATATTTTTGCGTTTTGTACTTAGCCTCGACGGCACTGTCATGTGATGGGCCTTTACTCCGACTTGACGTGGCATTATCCCTCTTACCGTATACTGCAGATTCTCGTATCTCTCTCTTATCAGATGTTATCCGTACACCCCCCTCCTTACCACTACGCCCTCCTCACCCTCATAACTCTCTCTCTCCCGACAGATTTGACCTNCATCTCACGTTCGTTAGGGGCTGTCTTATGTGCTTCAAATCGACTATCCTTTCCTTAATACCTGTTCACTCCATCTTGAAGTTTCTTCTGCCGTGAATATCCCTTCCACATCAACTTCATAAGGCCTAACATAGCATGCGATTGCGACTTTAGTGTATGATTTGGATCGAGTGTCCTTTCGGACATCACTCTACATTTTTCCTAATTTTACTTTAAGAATATGAAATTTTATTTGTTTTGACATTGTCTTTTGTTTTTATAACACATAGGTTATTTGTTTATAAATATTTTAATAATTAATATCGGAGTGACTTGCCATATTCTCAAGAGGAATTTTGAAAATTCTCTTCAATATTTCTTCTACCCTCTAAATGTTAAAATTGATAATATCTATAAAGTGCATTTCTGTTTTTGCTTGCTAACAGCCTATTTGCAACGGTTTTATTTTAGTACGATCTAAAATTCTATAAGATCCGAATATTTCCTTTCGAAATATTTAAATTATAAGAATGAACTTCAATATATTAAATGTATATTATATTCAGTTATTTGTTGTTTTCAGACTCAGATGTGGAGGATTTCTTAAATATAAAGTAATGGTTGTGTTTTAAAACAACTTGGATGATAAACATCTGTCAAAGAGGTTATGCGCGTCTGTTAACGAGGGTTATTTGCGCGTAGATAACATTATTATGATGTAGAGGGTGAAATATTAATTAATATCACGAAACTCAGCATACTTTTATTAATAGAAAAAGATATAGATGTAAGTGAGAAGGATTACGTACAGTGAATAGTTCATCACATATCTACTGGAAATGAGTTTAAATTACTTTTTCAGAACAATATACGTAAACTATATTGGTAAACCCCATTGCCCTTATCTTCAGCCGAGATCCTAAGTAAGACTTCGTCTCTTGTAGTGTCCCTAACTCTGAGGGCCACCTCTACCCCATTGCCCATATCTTTAGCCTAGATCCTAAGTAAGTCATAGTGTCTTTGCTCTTCATGAGACTTTTAGTTGTCTTTCTTCTTCATGTAATTCAGTCTTTGGATTCAGTAAATAATTATAACTAAAATATATTCTCATGGTAATTACACTTGTAATCGTCTATTCTATCCAGTATTTCCTTCTCTTCTCTAAAAGTCGTTGTTCTTTTTTTTTAACTTTAATCATTTTCGTAGATGAGGTGTTTGCTTCTTCATGATTCCAGCCAGCTCCTTGTTATCCTTGATTTTGTTATTCGCCTTGTGTTTTTGGTCTCTCTAAGGATTGCTGTATGATGAGCTAATACAACGACTAAGTATATTTTTGCGTTTTGTACTTAGCCTCGACGGCACTGTCATGTGATGGGCCTTTACTCCGACTTGACGTGGCATTATCCCTCTTACCGTTTACTGCAGATTCTCGTATCTCTCTCTTATCAGATGTTATCCGTACACCCCCCTCCTTACCACTACGCCCTCCTCACCCTCATAACTCTCTCTCTCCCGACAGATTTGACCTCCATCTTCTCTTCCCTAAATCTCCCGCATTGAGTCGCTCCTTTCGCTTCTCAAACTTTTGGAATTCCCTCACTCTTGAAATCTGGCTGCCAACTACCTTCCAATTTTTCATTTTTTTTTTTTTTTCGACATCGTATGTAAATATTTACTCGGGAATGAAGGTATTATCTTTTATAAATATTAATTTTGTTGTAGTATAGTATCCCACGAAAATTTTAAACTTAAGTTATCTGACTCGTCCCGGTGGTACACTGGTAGCATACCGGCCCGGAAAGCAGGAGATCCAGGTTCGAGTCCTGGCTGGGACAGATAGAATTATTATTCTATTGCCTCACATTAATTGTTCAGGTATTATATTTAATTTAAAATGATTGATCTAATGATAATTCATTAATACTTCTAATAGTACATAGGTATATATGCCTGTAGTAATATTTTATAATTTTAATAATATACCGTAATTCATTATTTTATTTCGTATTAACAGTTTCTTCTGAAGGAAATCAAATCAAACTATTCATTCGGAAACTCCGGAAGGTTTTTGAAAAATTTTCTCTTATTTACCAATCTTCCTTAGAGGGGCCTAACAATTTTTTTAATTTAAACGCCTTTATTAAAATAATTAATTTATCAGTGGCTAGGATGGTGGAGGGTGATGATATCCGGAGAAGGGTGGGTTTTTTGTGAGCTTAACAACTTTAAAATCAATGATACTTTGATATTATTATTAGTGTTATTTGAGAATATAGTATGTAATGGGTTGTGAAAAGAGTTGTTCTAACACTTATACATTAGATCTTTTTTATGAAGAGACTTCTATTAGGTAAGACATTTATGAATATATTACAGCTAACAAGCTATAACCAGCTAGAAGGTAGTAGAGTTTTCTTGTCTCTCCCAGTCGGTCTAAGGCCAGCCAGTTCTTTTTCAGTTTTGATGACCGAATAATTATTTACTCTCATCCGTATCCATAATTATTAATTCATTGAAAATTGCTTTGTTTTTGCATTCCTTCGTGATCATCTCTTTTTAATTATTTTTCATTCTTAATTATGTTATTACAAGGACTCCTATAAAGACTCATGAACAGGAATTCCAATCTTACAATAGAAAAGAAACTGACGCTCTACAAGACATTACTACGACCAATCTGGACTTACGGAGTAGAACTCTGGGGTGCCACCAAGACTTCCAACATCCAATGAATCCTATCCTTTCAATCCAAAACCCTCAGAATAATCGCAAATATGTACTCCCTTTTACGTATACAATTTCTCATTCTTCTCATCTCATTTCTTCCCGCTTCAGCCTCTCCCACAGTAAACTGCCATTCCATCCTAATCCACTAGCACAGACCATGTCTTCCAACTCCAAACCCTACAACCCTCCCCGTCGACTCAAACGAAGATGGCCCCGCGACCTCCTGGGGACATAGTCTGTAAATAATTTGAGAGTGGTGTCATTGGTCACCTTCTCTCCTCATGTGATTGACATTGAACGTCATTTTTACTTCATTGTGGTGATCAAAATACAAAGTGTTTTTTATTTTTAACGGAATGTAATATGGAAATAAAGGTTATAAAAAAAACCGTTATTGTAGGATCTTACTTACTTTTATATATGTATGTGTGTGAGGCTGTATATGTAATATATCCGCATATGTTGTGTATACATATGTATATTTCTAATGGGGATTGGAGTGAGTAGGGGAATGGGCGCCAGGAAGCAAGGAGGTGCTTGATGAGGGGACAGAGGTTGCCAGGCAGGTCTGCTCTCGGCCTACATCCAGGGAAAGCAGCTCCGCCTAACCTACACCTCTAGTCGGGCGTCAGTGACGGGGTACTCTCGGCTATCTTCGGGGCGTACCTTGCCGACGTCAACCAACCTCGGCCATGTCTCGCAAGTATAGGAAAAACGCTGATTCAGCAGATATTCTCTGCGGAAATTATCTTATTTACGTTGTACATCTTTTTTTTTAAAAAAATTCAATGATCCCACTTTGAAGGAGCTAAAAATTTAGTCGGTGATACACGCACACACACACACACACGCGCACACACACACACACACACGCACACACACACACACACACACACACACCACTTACTAAATATATTATTATATGTATATACATAAAGAAGTATATATATATATACACTCTTCACTTCCTCTCTGACAAAGTGGGGTGTTTCCCCAAAATGTATACTCTTTTTAAATCTTTCTTCTTGTGTGTTCACTGCAATCTTTCTTCCTCCTGTTCTTATTTGTGATAAATATCGAAGCACCCAGAGTTT
>KZ807495.1:332591-348278 GCA_000696205.2 Oncopeltus fasciatus | reverse complement strand
CACATACATTTCTCCGTAGATAATTTTTTAAAATTTTTAATGGATATTATTCTGCAGTATATTTTGTATAATTTTTATTCAATTATTATTTTTGTTTTCCAACAAAATTTCACTCCTGTCATAAGTTCTATGTTAACTGCATAATTGTTTCTCCGTCTGTAATTTTGTCATTTTTCTTCCTTGCATATGGTTTGCACTGCCAATCAAAACTTCAGCGTAAATAATAAATTCGAGCTACTATATGCCTCATTACCAGTAAAGTTTGAGAGAGTTGAGCTTTGCTTCATGGGAAAAAGGGGGGGGGGGAGATAAAGCAATTAGCCGCATGTTGACTTATAGAAATTTCAATTTAAGGGATGAGCTATTGTTCAGGGGGTTCAGGGGTGTAA
Organism: Oncopeltus fasciatus; assembly: GCA_000696205.2. Taxonomy (NCBI): domain Eukaryota; kingdom Metazoa; phylum Arthropoda; class Insecta; order Hemiptera; family Lygaeidae; genus Oncopeltus; species Oncopeltus fasciatus. The sequence continues at coordinate 347,889 of KZ807495.1, read as the reverse complement.
ATAGTCTATTCAATGGTGAGGAGGGCCACCAACCCTCCAAATTGCATTTCGAAATATTCCTTCGTGTATACGTTTATTTTTAAAATGTTGCCTGATTTAAATAATAATAAATCATGTTTATATATTAGATATACCGTTTTATTAGTTATACTACTGATACAGAAGATTACAACTATTTTTAATTTCTACAGTTGTATCTTCCTGTAAATTAACCACCTTCATTAAGGTTAATTACTAACTCATTCGGCGTAATTCTGCTGAAATAGGGGGTTTAGATTCCCAAAACCCTATGTTTCACTTCCCTCCTTGCAAAAAATTTCTTGAGAAATTTGAATGGAAAAAGAATCTAACCCTTTTTCTTATTAGTGTTTCTGACGAAAAGGTGCCTCTGTAATCATCTGAAAGTATTCTTTAGTGATAAGTTTCGGCATGAAGTGTCTTCTTCAGTTATGAAACTTTTTCAGTGCTACCACTGTTCTGCGCAGTCTGACAGACACAGGACATGCCTGCAATTCTGATGCGCACTCCACCCTGGAATACTCCAGCAGCCAGTGAAGAGTGAACGGCAGAGTTCACTGTAGATTATTCTTAGGCTTTTCCCCTGTCTGTCTTACTTAGGAAACACAGCTGATTCTGTAGGATACAATTGATGGCACAATACACTTAAAACGGGCTCTAACAGTCAATTCACACGAAACAAAAAAGGACATCTATTATTTTTTTCTTATGTTATTATGTATGCATTTTCATTTTCTTCATTTTGAAGCTGTATTTTTTCCTCTTTTTCTCTCCCCGTGCCAGTAGGTAATGACCGCACTCAGGAATTCATGGCTGTTTTCCCGGGTAATGGAAGCTGCCCTTTTCTGTCGGCTGGAAAAGTGTCTTGTGGGCATAACCTTGCCCTCTTGACCTGTACTCTTTGTTGTCCTTAGTTGCTGAAGAGTGAAGAGGCCGACCTCTCTGCCTGTAGATGGAGGATATCAAACTTTTACCAGAGCATTTACCTCAGGCAAAGAGGTTAAAATATCGCCCTCAGTTATATTTTCCTCGCTTCTCTACAAGTTTGTTACGTCACATGGCGTACTATGTAAAGGATCTCGTTAAAGATATGCTATGAGTCACCTTGAAATAATACACTTTCTCTATTTGCCCTTGTAAAATATACCGCCGTAACATGTTTGATTTTATTTCACTCACTCAAAATTTATCTTATGTTATAAGTGTCAAATTTAATTTTGAAAACATTATGTTCTGTAATATATTATTAATACCTCTCTTATTTAAGAAAATATTTACAAATGTAGCTACTATGGGTGATCGTTTCCCCTTAACTTCTTATCTTCCTGACTCGTCTTGATCAAACTTTAGTGGTCATACCTTTTACATTGATTATTCTTCCTTCCTAGTAAATCAGATTTACTTTTTTATTCTTATTTATTTTTATCTTTAATGTAACATGGAAACCCGGTCAGATTACGTAGCTTCTGGACGTGACGGACTATTTATTTCTGGTTTCTGTACGTCCTCTGCACTTCCTTAACAATATTTCTGTGGCAGGACAATGTCGACAAGAGAGAATAGAAGCGCAGGATAAACTCTGCTCCACTGTCTGCTGGAGGGAGGTAATCCAGATGAAATGTTGGGTGGTAGGGGGTGGAGAGTCAACGCTTGTCACCCCCCGCAGCGAGACAGATAGAAGGGAGAAAGTCATCAGTTGAAGGGCGCTGACAGATTTTTTTTTTTTCCGAATTTTTTTATTTATTTATTTTTTTAAATATTCTTCAACAATGGTCCTGACGCAATCTCTTTAGGTATTAATTGCATTTTTTTTTATGACAAATTCTGGCTAATATTTTACGCTAAAATTGGACAAGAATGCCATGTGAATATCTTTGTTTATACGCACTTCATATTGTAGGACACCTTATAACATGAATTGTAGTATGCGGTCATTATTACTCTGATGGCCTACTAGATAATGTTAGGTTATGGGCCCTAAACTATTGTAATAATACGAGTATACAATGTATTGTATTATATGGAAGGGAAAATTTACTTTAAACTATATTAAATATTGCTTAGAATTCCAAATGTTGTAGCCTACTTAGCTCAAGCTAGGAAATTCTAGTTTAACAATTGTTGAAAAAATATATTAGATTTGCTATTTTAGAGTTTTAGGTAAAAACTTTTAACTTTTAAAGTTTTGTAATTGGGAGATTTCTTGGGTTCAAATAAAATGGTTGGGATTTGGAACTTCTCGAGGCACTGTGGGTGATGGCTCTTTTAAGCCAAGTCTTCATCTCAAAGTCATCCGCAGACTGTACTCTGCTAAGTCCTTGTTGGGGGTTTTACGAGTTTATCAAAGAGAGGTTTAAAAAAAACGTCTAATTTTAAAGTTAGGATAACATTTACTACCTCCTTCAACAAACCTGACGTTCACTAGCAATTAAACCGCCGGTTAATTATTCTTATCCAATATTTCTTATTAAATTTGAATTCTCTTAATTATTAGACGATGTAAATTTTCATTTGATAGTTGTTTTTCACATAGCGCTTCGATTTGTGAATCAATCTTGTGACCTCGACAGCCTACGCTAGTTTGTAGATGGCCTGGAAGACTCGAGAAAAAGGAAAAACAGCTAATCGATAGTTATATTTGATGGGACGTGGGTGTCGGCTGGCCCTGACGGAAGATTACAACTCTTGTAGCAATAGCCTTGTTTGGGGATGCTCATTCAGGAATTCGAACATTCCTCAAGAATTGGTTGACAGCGTTGAAATCAACCTCTGCGCGCCATTCTTTATTTTCAGTGGGAGTCTTCATCTTGCTTGTCAATTCCGAAGGGTAATAAGTTGCATATGCACGTCCCTTGTCTGTTGTATTACGAAATTGGCATCATCTAACTGCCTTGCAAAATCAAACTTTGTGATTTAGTCCTTCCGGAAGATAATGACTCTGATTCTAAGGTAGCTATAAACGAGATGAAAGTTGAAAGCAATGTTTTGAGTGAAATCCAAGGTCTTGTAGGTAATTATAGTCTTTTATATTTATAGAAACGATCGGTTATTGTCGTCATAAAACATCAGACAGAAGTTATTGTACATGCGATCTTGAGACCTTAGTTAAGAATTCTTAATAAATGCTATTTCACCTGCAATATACATTTAGGCAAATGATTAATGATTGATTACCTGTGTTTGTAGAGAATATGGCCCTCCCATAGTGGCAACCACACCCACGAGGGTAGTAAGCCGCTTACCCTTTAACTGATGACTTTTAGAGAAACCTTCCAGGAGCATACTCCCATTAAAATCCCCTCCAAGGCACATGCTCCTGTACAGAGAGTGTTGCCTTTGGGTTGTGTCCCCTCTTCGCCACCCTCGGATCAATTAGATAAGGGTGGTTTAGGATGTAGCCAGCAATCCCGATGGAGAAGTGAGGGTAAGTGTTCGAGCCCAACCTCCACCTCCACCCCCTGCAGGTTACGCAAGGTGTGGGCGGGAGGCGTCAGTCGCCGTCATGCACCTCACCGAGCCGGTCCTACTGGCGCCCTCCTCAGCCTGTGTCTGTCGGCAGCAGCTCCGGGTAAACTTCTCTCCTCAATGTTTGCTTCCAGGGGTCTGTGACCACTCTCTTCACTTCCTCGTGCCACTCTCTGCAAGGCCCTTACAACACCTTCCCTTCATTTCTCCGATCAGGGGATTCTGATTTTGCCACATCCAGGACATGGTGGTGTTGTCAATGTCATGTACCAATGTATCTTCAACAGGTGGAATGTCCCTGATAGTTCTTATCATACAACCTCATTCTTGCATTTTCCTCTCAATTCTTATAGTATTGTGCTTGGTTTCACTTCTTTCTTTGCAACCGAAATCAAAGGATTTTGGGTATAGATATTCTTCATAAGGGAAGTGGTATTTCCAATTAACTTTCAAATGCACAGACTAGCACTTAAAGTTAAAACATAGGTTTTCACATATAAATGCATAGGTTTTTGCCTATAAATGCAGTTTTTCTGCCCACTCCTCCATATCTTCAAAAACCACATATAACACTAGAGTATTTAATTAAGTAAATAAATGTAATAGGACTTGGATTATTTCGTAATAAGTATATCATGAATAGACAAGAGAAGCTACTGCAAAATGACCAATTATGTAGTTTAATTTTAAGCAAATGTTCATTAAAAAACTTATCAGTTAATGATAGTTTAGCTACATTAGTTTAGTTAAATTCTTCACCTGTTCTATGGAGTAAAAATATTTTGCTTCCAATTTTCGTTTGTGCATTGAAGTTTGCGTGTCGGTGAGTTGTAGCCTACGCTAGGTTTGCTACCATCCATAAGACACTTTCTTCAACATTGTCATTATTTCAATCCGCGAACTTAGGGGTTGGTTGATAGTAGCTGAGGCCAGGGAAAGACCAAACATAGTGACAGTATATTCATTATTAATGAGATAAATTTTAAATTTGAAACACAATGGGCGTAAAATGTAATTTCCTAAATCTTATTTTAATAAATTATTACTAAAGATATAATGTAACTAGATGGGTTGAATGTCCCTCCATCCATCCTTTTCAGAAGTTGTTAGATGTCTAAATTGGATAAATGCAGACAAGGTTTACTTGAATAGCTAATTGAATAAGCCTCATTGTCACTGTAATTGTTATTTTATTTTTCTTTATTCCTATAAAACCCATGACTAATTGAAGTATAATTTAGTTTTTGAACTTTTATTTTCCATTTTTATATGCATATATATTTATATATATATTTTTTTTCTATACGATCTCTAGAAAATTTTTATAACAATGAAATGTGTTGGATGAGATTGTTAATGGTTGAAAATTATTCTGGGGAGAAGGGGTTTTTGAAAGTATTCAAATCTTAATATATCTGTTAGTATTAGCTTTACGAGAAAAAAAAATGCATAGAATTAAATAGATGTAAAATGCAATTTTCCATTTTTTCTGGTGAATATAATTTTCCAAAAAAAAAAACAACAATTTTTGTTAAAGGAATCATTTATGAATGTAACTGCTAAGAGTGAGCACTTCCTCTTCTCTTCATTCCCAGCAAATCTTAATGTTTACAACTTATGCGATTATTGTTTTCTGGGGTTCAGTTTTCGCCATTTACTCCTGTATATGTACATATGGCGCAGCTCCTGAATGGCGGACTCCATTTTGACTCCTCCTGAAAGGTGTAGTGTTGCTCCTCTGAACGTTCAGCGATAGTTATGTTGCTCGTCTTCAGGATCTGTTCCGCAAAGAGCCATTGATTCTTCTCTCAAATGTGAGTCGGTAGTTAGTTGTGGTAGTCTTGTATTCAAGCTACGAAGAACGTACAGGAATCCCCTACTTGTGTGAGGCTGGACCCTGCACATCATGGCTACCAATATTCCATAAGACCTCTTAATCTTAAATAAATCTTCTACTAATAAAATATTTTATCTCGATTTTATTCCTATATCTGGAGTATCCTCTGGCTTCACACCGAAATACTAGAATGATATTTTTTTCGTTTTGCCAAAAATTAATGTTCTTGTATTTAGAAATTTTTCTAATAATAAGGAAGGTTGTCATTATTTCGTGTTATTAATATGGAGCCGCGGAATTCTTAATTGACCTTCTTATTCGTTTCTGTTTAATAAAATATTTTCCTTTTCTGGAAAGTTTACTAATGTATTTTTGCTTGGAAATTGTTAAGACTAGCAACCTTTCTGTTAAAACAGCCTAAAGAGAACTCAATCTTTGTTATTATAAGAAATTTGAGGGACCTATCAACGCTGTTATCTATGCTGTTGCCAAATACCTCAAGGAACACATTCCATGCATTATTCCCCTTGAGTGGCAGGAGTTTGGTCTCCATTACATGATACACCATGATTTGTCTTTGTTGTACACCTGTCATCCTTCATCGCCCCCTTGGAGACAAATTTTATAGTTCAGTTCCTCTTCCCAGGATGTTTTGCCCTGCTAATTCTAGTTGGAATCACTATTTCTCCCACAGTTTATTAATGGATATGTAGAATATGGGAGAAATCTGTTGATGAAATAGGAGTGGAAATGAGCATTTTGAATCTTACACGTTAGTGGCTCGGTGATAAATTTTAATTTATTTCTTATTCTTTGTTTTGTTACATTGCCAAAGACATTTTTTTATAGTAATAATATTAGTGCTGGAATAAATCATAGTTAATGAACAGTATTTTTCTACCACTAATTGTAAGTTGTTGTCATAATTCCAAAACAACTTCCTTCCTTAACATATCCCAGTAGGAACTTATCTATAGTATCATACGGCTATTATGGGGCTAATTTTTCTCTATATTTTAAAAATATTTAATTTAATCAATGAATAACTAGTTATATAAATGTGTGCAATCAGTTGGTTGGTGATTACGAACCGAACATTTGATTAACTGACTTTTTCCTTTTATAAACAGGCATTTATCTGTCGTTAATGGCCATCAGGAGTCCACGTCTTTATAAAAAGAAAAACAACAACAAAAAAACATGCTGTTAACAGGAGTTTTCCTTCTCCAGGAGCTCCTGGACTTATTCTTCCAGGTGTCCTGGAACCTTATATTTGAAGTAAAGAATTTTTTATTTATGTTTCAGTCAATGCTTTTTATTTTCTCAAAAGTTAATTTATTTTTTAGTGTTTTCAATCGCTCAATGATTTTACTCTGTCTTTGTCTTCAATAACCTTGTTGTCAGGATTTATATTAAATGCCTGAGCTAGTTAAAATGTGAATTTAAGTCAGTTATAACAATGATCATAATTGTTTTTTTAAATAGTATTTAAATTGTTTTAGTTCCTTTCTCTTGTGGTTCTTGATTACTTGGGGCCTTCAAATTTGTGTTTATTCCTCTTCATTCTCGTAACATCGGCGCTGTAGAGTTATTTCTTATGCTGTGTTTACGCTGACTGTTTTTTCTTTGTATTGGTTTATTAATTTCGCTCCTTCGTATTTGTTACGCAAGCCTGGTTTGCGGGGAAGCTGCGGTTTGTTGTTAAGAAATCACTTACTTTCAAATAACTACTCATATTACAATAGTCTTTGTGTTACTTCAACATCCAGTCCTTCTTCCTCCTGTAGCGAATTGTAGGTAATATCCTATCTTGTATTGACTTTCAATAGTGAAGGTGATTTTTAACGTCCATTGTTGTATAGATATCTCATTTGGAAGTACATTTTCTTTAATAGATTGGGTAATATGAATAACATGGGCGAAATGTAGTAACTTTTTAATAACTGTTATTGTGAATAATGTATTGCTTCCTACACGTGGATACTTGAGAGCGATTTAGGCATATTACAACGTTTACATAAATACCTTCTATTTTGATATGTATATCAAGTGCTTTTATTGTAATAGCGTAAATTACCTCCATTCATACATTTTTTTTAACTTTATTTTTCTTGAAGACATAAAATTATTTACTGTCATTGCTTCTCACTATTCACCTTCAGAGACTTAGCAATAGCGAATGCACCAATGCACTGAGCGCCACATTCTTATCTAAAATTTTATTAGTAATTTTCTAATAGTAATTTTTAACGAATTATGTCAGATGTTCACGTAGGCTTCCACGGTCCTCAGCCATATTTACCAATACTTCTTCTGGGTTCAACCTTGTCTTGCAGTTTTTAGGTGCCAAGCTTTCGCACATCATGATGTAATGGCGTCTTCAGGGCTGAATGGAGAATAGCTATAAATTATGTAATTTCTAGAGTCAGCCAGCAATGTATCCTGGAGTAAATTCATTAGTCCTCAATAAGTAGATATATAATATCCTTTATATTATTCTATGCTACAGTTCTATATTATTTTTTAGATAAATTCGGCCAATCTAAGTAAAATGTATTGCTTATTCAGTACTTAGTTTACTTATCTTCAGGGAATGCTAACAATTTTCCCAGTAAAATACATAATACAAATACTTTGAAAAACGATCTATTAAAGATGGAGGTCTTACAGAAGCTGCGTAAACTAAACGTCAACTTTAGCCATGTTTCATTAATGGTGGTCATTAATAAGAGTAAATTAATGAAAAATATAATTGAAATTGCCAAATTTGAGAATCGAGGGAAAAGCTTATGTTGCCTCTAGGCTGACCGGGAGTGAGAAATGAGAGGTTGGGTTTTGGGTGAGTCGTTCAAATTTTCCAGTTCAGTCGTCTTTATTATGCTGTTTTTTAAGAATTAATTTTTTAAGAAAATAATGCTACAAAACAGCATTTCATCACATAAATCCTACTTCCCCTCAAACGAACTTAGGGATAATCGATTTCATGAAGTAATTTAAAAAAATAAATTAAAATACCGAATTTGGATTCATTAATTTTTTACATTTGGACTCCGAGCATCTCATTCGTGACTCGCGTCCCTAAAGTGAACAGCTTGGAAGGAAATCCTCCAAATATGATTTGTTCAGAGCAAGTGTTGGCGCCTGGCTTATTTCTGGATTTTACTCATGTTTATATTTGCAGATATCACTTTTTCTTTGTACATTGTCGGATACTAATGCATGTGGATATGCCACTAACTCTTTAGAATAACTAGATTTTATTAGCTCATATGAAATAGGCAGTTTTTACAGTAAAGATTATTAGTAGAGGTTATTTTTTTTGGGGGGGGGGTATCATGGTTGATCCAAAAAATACAATTTAAAAAATACTTATTTTGACTGACTGAACCCCCCTAAAAAAAATGTAATAATTATGTTAGCTAATGAATCGCCGCATATTCTAGTGGTTGTGAGCGACTGGGAGTAAAGATTCCTGTTGGTTGTTGTTGTTGGTAATAAATCATTTCTGCGATGAGGAGCCCACCCCCTAAGAGTGGTTATCACTACTGGAGGAGACATTCTTTCATCATTCGAGGGCAGATTGATAAGGAACACAGAAAAAAGGTACGAGGGAGATAGTTTATAGCGGAGGACGGGAGGAAGGTCGAGATCTGGAAGACGGTGCCAGGGCCGACGATGGCTATCGCAAGGAGAAGAGTTGCTGCTCACTCTGTATCACCTCGAACTCCACTGCCTCCGTGATGTGTATCCTCAAACTACTTCTCAGCTGTACATTACCTTCTTGGATTTCCTTTTTCTGTAGTAACTCCGCAGAAGAAATATTGTTTCATATGTTTTTTTTTTTTTTTAATAATTAAGTACAAGTTAAATTATTCAAATATTAATTAAATTTTTGAAAAAATTTAAACCAAGATTCTTAGAGGTGAAAACTCCTCATTACTTATATGTTTTGAAATAAAAAGTATTAAACGTAGGCGGTAATTGTAAAATAAATAAACCTATTCAAAGCTATAATTTTTTGCACATGTAGTTAATTTTTTAGCAAATTCACATATAGTTTTTGATTTCATTCCCATGAAAAGTTTAAAAAAGTTCTTCAATATTTATCCTTATCCTTCTCACTAGATAGCAATTATAATAAACACTTATATTTTAAAAGATGTATGTATGAAATATGCTAGCCTGTAAATGAAAAATGAAAGAGAATCGGACCAATAGTGGTAGGGAGTACTTCACATTTCAAATGCGAGTAAAAAATGTGGTTTTTTTTCTTTCTTAGTGAGCGATTTAAAGAAATAAAGGCAACATAATAGTATAGTTAAGGCGAAAAAAAAATAGAAAATTACTAACAGTGTTGCAATAATTTATAATTTTAAACCATTTTAATTTTTAGAATGGAAGCAATCTCCGTGGCGGGGATTTGTTAGTCCTGGAAATGAGAAAGGCACTCGGTCCAGTCTAATGTGTTTTCTTTCAATTTCAGCTTAAAATCCCCAGAACAAGTTTAATATTTATAGGCGACATTTTATGAAGAAATTTCAACTTATCCAGCTGAAACTTCCTGAATCTCATTGCTTCTCTACGCATTTTACAAAGCAATCTTATGCGAATTATTAACATAATTCGTATAAATACCATAGTTCAGGTGGTTTTATACTTTTTATTTTTATGTTAAAACAGTTTTAAATTATAATTATAAAGGTTCTGTAATTAATAGATAAAATGTCAATAAGTAGTTTATTTTACGTCAATTCGTCAATATAATTTTTTATTTAATTTTTAGCCATCTCTGTATGTTTTAAATAAATTATTCTATAGAAAAAATGCTCCAATAGGAGAACATGGAAGCGGATATCTGTATAGTATTCGGAGCGAACCCCAACCTTACTTAGGGGATGGTTAGGGATGGTTAGGCGGGAACCCTCCACTTCCTCTTGTAGGCCTCGACTGATAGCACCAGACAGAGTCAGGGACGCGTCGTTTTTCCAGATGGCCGCCTTCCAGAGCCGAGGAAATGCCGGAGTTAGCCTCTTTTCGGAAGAGAAACCATGACAAACTGCGCCGGTATCTGGCCAGACTTACGTAAAGAGCTCTCCGACTCCCACTTCCTGTCCGAATGCTCCTGCCGCCCGTACTTAGCCAAGTCCTCCAGCCTGACACAGGAAGTCATGCGAGGAATCGATACTCATTGATAGGAATCGATAATTAATAGGTGATTCATATTATAGCTCATGATGATGTCTACTTTCAATTTGTTATGACCTATAGAAATAATTATTTTGTATCAATTGATACCTTCTGTTGAGGAGTTGATGTACACATTCCTTACTGATCTCAATAGTCTCGGAACCTATCCAATATATCCCGATTGAGGAAAACAAATGTAGGTGTGGGTGTACTCTCTCCTTCCAGCAGATTCTTGCGATGACATATCTCCTAGGAAAGCTCTCCCTGTACAAAAATATTATTCATAATTAAGATGTATTCAATTCAGAATTATTTTGTTCTTTACTGTAAGGATCATCTATTATATTTGCTATCTAAACTTTTTCTAATCCATATTTTATCGAACACGGTATTTCACTCCCCTCCCCCCAAAAATAGGCGATTCCAAATTTTTTTTCCTATTGAATTGTTTTACAGTGAAAACTCTAGGTACATTGTCAAATTTTTTAAATTTACTTATTTAGAACTAGATAGAATATTTTAAAATATTCTTTTCACTTAAAGTTTACACTTGAAAAACATTATATAATTTGTTTTCCTCAGAACGAATTTCTATTATTGGCATATTTTTTTTTAGAACATTGACAACGGCATGTTGACTGTTTTTAAAAAACCAATTTACAGATGAAGGATGTAGGATAATACTTATGCTAATGGTCGTAGATATTATCATTAGATTTTTTTTTTGTTGGGGTTCGGTCATGGTAGATACACAAAAAATATACTTATTTAAAAAATACACATTTTTTAATATTTGTAGTTTTTTTTTATCTACCTTGACCGAACCCTAACTAAAAAAACATCTATTGATTAAGCATATTATTTACCGATTTCAGAACTTCCTTCATGTTTAATGATTTTGTGTTTCTTTATTGCCTTCTAAATTGCCTACGTATATAAATGTTCGTCACGCAGGGCAAAACAATACATCGGCCTACAATTTTACACCATGTATATATATTCATGGTGATTCACCATAAGCTGTCACTTATGGATTGATCGTGATGCTAGTGGTATACCGCAACTTTCTGAAATTGCCGGGGAGCGAGCAAAAATGAATTTAAAGGAGAATGTATCGTAAGAATTTAATGATGAAAGGAATTAGATTTTCTTATGTGTTTGCCACACTCCTGGCAAAGTTAAAACAGTTTTAGCTCTCTACATGATAGTCATTCTGCCCTAGAAATAAACTTCCTTCGTGGCGATTAATAGACAAATATTCTCTTCTTTGTCTGACAAAGTCGATTTAAGACTTAAGTCCCCTAAATGACCGAAACCCGCGAAATAACTATTAAATCATATATTTCCACTGTCAACAACTTCTCTATATAAATTGTACCATTGTACTATCCTGTAAATCCTCAATATGTGGAAAAAGAATTGGCTCCTTTTCTCCAGGATTCACAGTGTATTCCTTACAAAATGGCCGGATATAGTAGTGACTGGACAACAGCGTCTTGCAGAGTGGAAGTGGAATGGGAAGATATCAGGAGATCATCCTCCACCATTATTTGGGCGGGAAGAGACGTTATGGTCGCGTGCTATCTATGGGTTGTGGAGCTGATTCGAAATCTCTCTCCCAACATCTCACAAATGATGATTTGGTGAGTGCTCATCACACTTTCCAGCAGAGGAACAACTCTTACCTTTTGATTTTCCTGAACAATCGGATAACAAACAAAACAGAACAGACACTTATTTCAAACAGAACTATGTTTAATCTATGACATATTCTATTTCTCGAGTATAACCTATATACATGTTTATATTTATAAGTACAAAGATAGATCAGGAAATAACCGTTCTTGATCTAGGCATCCAAGAAGGTTTTTTTTATTAATTTAAGTTTTATTTTTTTAAATTCCTTTGCTTTCCCAATTTTTAAAAATAAAGCCTGCCGCGCAGGAGCTGTGTAAAATTTCCCGTGCTCATATATAATATATGTCGGTGAATATATTATATACTGACCAATTCTGTCTTAAAGGCCTAAATGGTAATTCGCTTAGACTTTCCCTCGATCTGGTGGAAGGGTTGGAGAAGGTCCTCTGCCATCCTCCATCAGATTGAAATATGTTTCTAATTGCGCTACTTTTGTAAATATTTAAAAGAATATGAATGTTAGGACATTTATGAAGAGAGGATTGTCAGGAATTCGCTTTAAGTAGTTGAAGAATTAAAGCCTAATTTGAAACCAAAGAAGTTCTTATTTTAGCAAACGTTGTTTCAGTCATGATGTATACTCAGTTGAGAATGAATCTTTATCTCTCTCCTCATCACCCTATTTGTCCTGATGAATTGAGGCCCAATTCTGTTGGCTAAAATAAAAACTATTTTAGTTACAAATTAGTTTTAAATTGTGTCAACTGCCATGACCGAATTCCCGACAATCCTCTCTTCATAGAACTTGACTGTGAACAATTCAATCCACATTGATTAGGAAATTTAATTTTAATCCCAATATGTTTGAACGATTGTTTCGCACTACTAATGATAGAGAAGATATTATTATTATTGACCAGATGGAGAGATTTTTGACCGTAGATATTATTCTTAGATGATTTTAGTTGGGGTGATAATCTTTTTGGTAAATAATATTTTAATTAAATATTGGCAGATAATCTTTTTAAAAAATTCACTTTTTTTTTATTTGTACTTTTTTTTTTTGGATCTACCTAGACCGAATCCCAACTAAAATCATCTAAAAGTATTANGGACAGGACGTCCTCTCTCATCTTCATGATAGCCCTGAAGATGGCTTACAATGTAAGCCGAAACGTTGGCAGATAATCCTTTATTAAAAAATACATTTTTTAAATTTGTGTTTTTTTGGATCTACCTTGACCGAACCCCAACTAAAATCATCTTAGAATTCAAATATAATTTTCTTTCGAAGGAAAAAATAACCACGACGGATACATACTGAAGTTTAATAAGACCTCCCTCCTCTATTTTATATATATATATATATGAGAGCAGATGTACCTGCAGACACACCCAGTCGAGGATGTGCTGACCTCTGTCGCAGGACAGGTCGAGGAAGACGCCGACTTTGTGCGGCTGCCAGTAGTGCACCAGCAACTCAGTGGGCTCATGATTTGCTGGGATGTACTTGGTGTTGTATCGAGGATGTATACTCCGGAGTCTTCGGAAGCCTTCTACCGCGTCTGCAACATAGCAATGGAGGTGTGAACGTAGGTGGACCACTGTCAGGAAGTGTCAATATGTTCATGTGTCAAACAAGGGGCTAATTATATAACAATGGCCACTAAAGTATGAAAATACTCCAGATATTGTGAAATTGAAAGTTCTCGGACAATTAATATTGTTAATCCACATTCATCTATTTAATGAACTCATGTAACTTTCATTTTTAATTTTTCTTCTCACGTAAACTTAAATATCATTAAATACGTCAATTAGTCAGCGTAAAATAATTTTTTTTTCTAATCTCTTAAAGATTTGTAAAACTATTTTGAAAACATCGGAACAATTAGTAACAGATAGATCGAAACTAATAGTAGAAAATAAATTTAACGGAATGATAATTTTTTTCAATAAAATACTGCATGTCAAATTCGTCTCCTTTTGATTAGATGGATCATTATTTACCCCCAGGCAAATTTAGTGTATCCTTTAATTCTTTGGGCCACGGAGGAGGGTCTCCATAAACAACAACCCTATTATAATCGTCCATGACAATGGGCATGAAATAATGTCCCACTAATAGCCAATATAGTAATCAAAAACAGGGGGGATAGAGAGTGCAGTGTGCACACGAAAAGAAAAAATCATAAATTCTTTCTTTTTCTTTTTTTCTTTTTGTGTTCACTGCTCTCTCTGATTACTATATCTCATAGCTATTTTATTTTCTATATATACTCTCTCTTTCTATATATATGGATGAGAGGTGAGGGACAGGTCTTCTAAATACAATCCGTCGAATAAGTTCATAATTGGATGCGGGGGGCTTCGACAAAGCGTAAAATATGAAATTTTTGTTATTAGTTTCGTGTTGAAGTTTATATATAAATATAATAGGTACAGTACTGTAATATTCTAACATTTATATTCTTTTTTATTTTTACAATAAATATGTATATGAGATAATGGTGAACGTTTCTGCTAAGGTTAAGGGCTCGCTCATCCTTCCTTTCCGGATAGTCTACAGCCAGCCTTAGAGATTGCCATTGTCCTCCCAGGTTTGTCAGATCTAATTCGCCCTTACTACTGTCATCTATGTTCGTTTTGAAGTGGGGCATGGGAAAGCATGGCTTTGTTGACGCTGTTCACGCGTCACGGACTCTCTTACTCCTGATTGGCGGGGATTCTACCACAGAGAGAGATGTGGTGGATCTCGCTGGTTTTATTGCTGCCCCGTAGTGGAAGTGCTGCTATCTATTCCGGTGGCTCTGTGGTTCAGCAGTCCACTCAAACTTACGACATTACCGCGAGAGATATGTGTGTGCAGTGTGGAGTTAGTGTCGTAGCCCCCTTCCCCCTCCACTTTACAGCCCCCACTTATGAGGTACGATACTGCCGCACCTCTCTGGCTCGAGATATATGTGGCCCAAGGTACAGCATATGGGTTATGGGCCACATAACATGGGCAGGAAAGGATTTGCGATTGGCATTCTCCGGAGTATGGCCCTGATCACCACCCACCACCGATGGGATAATAGTCAACATTAAATTATTTGAGATTTTTTTTTATGTATTTTTGGATATGCATACAATTTAAGAATTTAACAAGGG
>KZ807495.1:308458-331951 GCA_000696205.2 Oncopeltus fasciatus | reverse complement strand
GATTTGGTTCAGGATAGTGGTTGATAGAGGATTTTATTAGGATGGCAGTGCCCCCATGGGAAGTGCCGTCTGGGTGGTCAGTCCTGTATATCTTGTAATCAGCTAAGTGGAACGTATGTTTGCTTGTCAAGTGAGTTTCTGTCAGGAGAGCAATGTCTACGTTTTGTTCGTTCAGTACTAAGTTCAGTTCGTTTCTGTGTCTTAGAAGTCCATTTGTATTCCACAGGAGGATTTTTAGAGGATAATCTGGAATTAGGGAATTCATGGTTGGGGTTGAGGCAGGTTTGAAGTGATGGCACCAATGAGAAGTGTGAGAGGACTGATGAGGGACTGGAGCTGTAGCATGACTTGATTGAGTTGGTTGAGGGAGGTGGTAAGGGCTGTGATCAGATCTTGGGATGCAGGAATGGGTGGAGGGATGTAGGTAGGCATGGTTTGGCGGTGGGTGGATGTGGTTGGCTGGGGTTTGGTGGGTGGATGTCTAACAGCCGTGACATATGTGACGCTTGGGTTTGTTTTCCCTGGTGGCAGTGATGTAAATTCAGTTTCTATTCCTGGTCCCTAGCTCCAATCTACAGAACATTTGTCAATGTTGATTATATTTCTCCAAAGCACTGGTTTGTTGAATTAGGACACAGAAAATAACCAAGGTGTTTTAACATAATGTGAACTGTGGCACTCAATCTTTTTTCTTCTAAAAAGTGCTTTGTCTAGAAATTGATTTAATTCCTTCTGGCATTCTGATTTGTTTTTTTACATATAGACATCATCGAATCCAATTTCTTTTAATATGTAATTGATGTGGATCTTTGAAGAAGGTTCTTGTGGTACAGAATTATCCTATGGTGCTCGTCTTCTTTAACTGATTATCAATTACTCTTAAACCGCTTCAAAAATTGCCTGATTATCTTTTTTTTTTTTCTTTTTTTTAATTTCTATATCATGTTATGTGGATCAGGGAAAAATGATCTTTATACTTTATAGAATGAATATAATTTTTATTATTAAATTCTTAAAACCAATAGTTTGAAGGTAGTATAACCTTCTTTTTGCAATATTTTTTCCTCTTTGGGGGGAGAAATAATATTGACTTTAATTAATTCAAGATGCCCTTAAAGCATCTAATTGGTACTATTTGTTAAGAACGTAGATTATTTTAGTTGTAATTTTTTGAAAGAAGTCTTGTTCTTGTTACGAAGTATTCAAATTTCAATTATTTGTAATAAACGAACGGATCTCGGGGAATAAATAATTATACAAAACAATAAAGTCTATTTTATTCTGGGAATATACTTGATAAGTATTGTATTTTGCTTAACTTTGCTTAATGTTAATAACTATTTAATGATAATACATATTTATATATTATGGTTTAGGTACA
Organism: Oncopeltus fasciatus; assembly: GCA_000696205.2. NCBI lineage: Eukaryota > Metazoa > Arthropoda > Insecta > Hemiptera > Lygaeidae > Oncopeltus > Oncopeltus fasciatus. The sequence continues at coordinate 330,570 of KZ807495.1, read as the reverse complement.
TTAAAATCGTTTGCAATGAGCCATAGTATGAGTATTTTCCTCAAGCCGGTTTAATGTACAATAACATAATAATGTTATGTTATTGTACATTAAAACCATCTAATAAGATGTTTTTTGTTGGGGTTCGGTCAAGGTAGATCCAAAAAAAAAAAAATACAAATTTAAAAAAATGAGAATTTTTTTAAATTATCTGTCAAGGTTTCGGCTTACATTGTAAGCCATCTTCGAGGCTATCATAAAGGCGAGAGGGGAACGTCGTGTCCCTAAGATCACATTTTAATGACAGCAATGTATGATAACATGTGCTTTCCACTAATGATCTTGGACCTTCACAGTTTACTTATTATATCTATATAATACATACATTTCCAATGCTGTATTATTACTATAGCTATACCGAGGTAAATAGAGTGAAATTGGGAGTATTCCAGATGTTTTTGGAGTATTGGATAGTGCATGAGAGGAGAAATAGCTAGAAGTTGGAACTGGGAAGTTGTAAGGCGTCCTCTCGCCTTAAAGTTCACCTCGTTCTTTCTGTTTCCATTTCCGTCGGCTACCTTGGCTCCAATGCCCTGGACTTACATGGGGTTCCAGGGTTGTCGGCCAGCTCCAGGAATGGACGGCTCACAGATCCCCTATGATTGGCCTTTTCTACTACCCAAACATATTTCTACAAAAAAAAAAAATATGGTTTATAGACCTTCCTTGTCTCTGCTGGCAAGCGCCTGAATGGGCAAACCAACTTTGGAAAATCATAATTGTCTTATATTACATTATTTTATGTGTAGATTTCAGTAACTAAATGAAGAAAATGAATTAAGGATTTTTACTGCCTTTTGAAAATAGTACGAAGAATACTGCTGAAATCGGTCGAGGTTGATTGGACATTTTAAGGAAAATCAAATATAACATTCGTCATGATTTTGACAACTCAATAAGTAGACCATTTATTTTTCTAAACTTATTGTCTACATCTTCTACTACACATGCCTACTTACCATACTGTAAAATATAGTCAAAAAAACTATTAATAATACAGTGTTATCATTATAAAGACAAGAAAATTTAAAGTCACTATTAAAAACTAAATATTTATGTGTACTAAATAATTTTATATTAAATACACATATGAACTTACAAAAAAAGAGGTATTATCTTACATAAGACTGTAGTCATATCTTCACAGAGTGGAGGAATCTTTTTGAATGAGTGGTGGAATAGCCAGAATATCCAGGATATTACACTGGAGTCCGAAGTCATGGAATATCATTGTATTAATACTTCATTTAGTTCGTAACTAAACAACTGTTAAGATTTTCCTATATCTGACCAATAAATGTTTATTGTAAAATAATAAATGTGTATCCAGCTGGTAGGCTCTTTGTTGGTTGCGAACAGAACGGAAAAAGGCTTTTATCTTCTATTTTCAATTGATTGTGCATTATAAAATCTAAGTGGCCACACTGAAGAAATACGAGTATGTTTATGCCTGTCATGGCGTCACTCCAAGTCTGCTATAACTATAAATCAGATTTACTGATAGTGTTATGTGAATGTATTGCCGTACTGTTATAACTCTTCGCGTGTAGCGCAGTCTCAACCCTAACGCCAATCACTTCAGATTGGGGAAGTTCAAAATAGTAAATCCTTGATATTTTCTTTGTTATTAGTGTTTGGCCAGCCTTAGGTCAAATGAAAGTCACCACATCTTCATAAATGTTTTTTCTGTTCTTTTGTTTCCAATCTATTATAAAGTATTATTTTAATTATCTCCTATCAGTTTGCCATTTACACGTTTAAGTATCTTAATTTCTATGAAAGTTATTATTCCCTTATTTATTTTCACATCTCTAAAGTTTATGTTTACTTGTATTTTTCCACATATAGCAAAATATGATTGTTTAATTATTTATTGCTGTTATCGCCTTAACGCAGATTTTACAAAATTTGCAAAACATAATTAATTGCTTTAAAAAAAAAAAAAATATTATTAAATTTTTNTTTACCTTGACTGTACCCCAATTAACAAACATCTACTAATAATATCTGCTGTCACGAACACTACATTTAAATTCGCTAGGATATTTTAATTTTAAATAGAAATCGTCTTTTATATTTTTGTCATTCCAATTAAGAGTTACTCTAAATTTATTAAAAATATAAATGTTCTCCATATTTTTTTTATGTTTTGTAGAACCTTGGATAATCAATTGATAAATTTGTTCCGTAAGTTGATTATTTACCTTATTGTAATGTATGAACTACTCCAGAAGTTTTCGACTTCATCACCATATTTACAGCTCTGTCTCTGCCAAAATCACCTTGATAATTACCCCTGAAAGGCAATTCTGATTTTTTTTGTAAATGTATGAGGCAGACATTATGCTTCTACTATTGTGTCCCCTCTTTGTAATTATCGATGTTGTTAATAGCTCTGTAAGTGTTCCAAAAGTCAGTGTTGAGCCAATCTATAGAACCCCTAGTCACGCAGGAGCTGTGCGCAAATGAAGAGATTTCCTAATTTAAGTCCTGCAGAAGTAAAAGAACGAATGACAACTCGTTGCTCGCAGCGGTTGAGGACAATTGAGAGAAAGGTAAGCCCGTCAAGACTGGTTCAAGGCCGACCGTGAGGGAAGAGAGGCAGTAGTTGTTTCCTTGATAGACTCCATATTCTTCCGTAATACGACTTTCATCAAAATACTCCTTTTTTTCAGAAGTCGGCTTATATAACTGATTTGAACAGATTGTCTTCTTGTTAGTGAAATCAATTACACATTCTTTGTGCACGAAATGAGGTTATTTTTGTAATTAATTAGCCTAATATGCCTCAGAGCATTGGAGTATAGATTCAAAGAAGTCTTGACGTTACATGTAAAGTCCACTGCTAATTAATTCACGGTCCACATGTTAGCTCACCGCTGTCTTATGGAACACATTTATGCATTTAAAATTATATTCATACATTAACCTTGTGTTATCTTTTGCAGGTAAGGAAGTACTGTCTCTTCTCACTTGGTATCAATGAGGTTAGCATCCTGCAAATTTAAATTATACTTAATCTCAAATATTTATCTGTAACTTTTATTATATAACTATTTTACTTTATTTTTCAATAATTAATACTGAAAATAATCACTTTACATAAATTATTGTTTTCCACATGAAGTTTTCTAATTTGAGTTTTTTCAAATGAATACATTTTCGTCAAAAGTGTATTAGGGCGAATACACATAGGGAACTATAAGGAAGAAATAAATGATGGGGTTTTGGTGAATAAAGTATTTTAACAGAGAACTATATTTAAGAGAATAAATTTTTAGCTACGAATAGTTATTCCCAAATTTTATTCAAAATTTCAGTTCTCCATCCTTTCAAATAAAGCTGCATGCACTGCTGCTTGATAACTTCAAATGGAGAGTTTTTGACTTTGAGATTATCAGTAAGTGTTTTATTAGTTGGAGTTCAGTCAAGTACCGAGCCCCAACAAATACATCACCTACTGGTAGTAGGTTGTCTCTTAACGTTATGATAATTTTTTTTCTTTTTCCCTTCATTGTCTTATGCCCTGAAAAAGGTCAGAAATTCTAGTGGAAACATTGCCAATAATTCAAAGAAAAATTTTCTTGCAAATGTATTAATTTTTTTTTTTACAATACCTTATTGATATAACCCCAACTATTTCTTCCTATACTTTTTTATGTATAGTGTTTACTATAACACTCTTGTATTATTATTTTTTTCTGTGGATAGTAGATGTATTTTATAAATGTTTAACTGATTTGTTTTTTGGAATTATGCATCAAAATAGTTTTTCAATGATAACATTGGCCATATCAAAAGGAATAAATATTTTATACGTTTAATAATAATGTTATGTTGAATAAATTGTCATACAATGGGAAATCAAGAGTGTGTGACAAACATTTTATGTTTTATTATCATGATAAATATCATCTTGGAATCAGAAGTCATTGATGCAAATTAGAACGTACATTGGTTCTTCTTAAGAATGATTTTTTAAACGTTCTCTCTTTAATTTTTTGGTTTTTCGTTTTGACAGTTTTGTGTTTTGACTGTTTGTAGCTTTTTTGTGTTTCTTCTTGAACTCTCTTTACGGAATGGAAGTTTATGTTTTCTCATAAACCATGATAATCTTTCGAAATTATTTCTACTTTGTGTATTTTTGGCATATAATGCCATCTGATTTTAAATTTAATCATAATCATCAATCGTATTGTCTGAACGTAGACAGGTTTATTTTAACGGAATGAACAAAAACGTCTCTGTCTCCGCAAAAATGTAATGTCAAAATGAAACCATGGTTTTAAGTTTAAATTATATAGATATAATAGAAAATAAGTCATACCTTTCTTCGTAACTCTAATAATAACAAAAATTTAGATTTTAATTAGGCCATCTAAACCCTTCTTCCCTTCGAACGATTTTAGCCAATAACAAACTCGCCTGAAGGTCAGCAAAATAAAGTTTGAATATCAATTTAGGTTTCAGTTCAAGTCCGAGTGAAGACAAGGCCTACACAATGTTCGATAGTAAGAGTGACCTTGAGTATGTTATTTTGATTCTTTTTGACTGAGGCAGCGTTCTTTGTTTTACCTAAGTACGATTGTTGAAGACCTAAGAAATTTGTTAGAGTTCAAAAGGGAAACCACAAACAAAATATGGCCATTGGGAAGTGTATCTGTGTTCAATGTAATTACGAATTTTGTAATTGGTCGGCTACATTATATTATAGTGCAATAAATAAAATATACTTAATATTCGTATTTTGCTGGGTTAAGAGGAGTTTAACGTTTAATTACTTTTTAAGTTTTTCAAATATACTACAAAAATACTCCACCAAGTAGTATAATGAATTAATAGGCAATTTTATATTTTATTTTGTGTTGACTATAAACTGATTATTGTCATCATTGGGTTGTTGTTAAGTGTTAATTTTCAGCTCAGAACATCATTGGCGCCTTATACTACTCACTATTCTACTGCATTACACTGTTGTATTTCAGGCTTGCATTGCAGATCTTGTAAGGAGTATTATTCATTATAGAGATCGACTGTTTGTTTGGCAATGTTTTTTTTAATACTTTTTTTTAGCTTTATCTCTTGAAAAATTTTTAAATTTAATTTAAAATGTCTAATATGGTATTTTATAAAAATAACTGGTTTTTAAAATAATCTCTCAGGTTATTGTGATGCTAACCCGCAATTCTGCCAAGCATATTGGGCTTTACAGACTATAATATATTAGGGGTTTAATTTTCTCAAGTAATGAAAATAAGCTAAATACTTGTTAGTGCTTAGTAATGTTTGATAGGTATTAAGTTTACCTCAACCACCTGCTCCCGTACTTTAAGTGAGCCTACTGATCTTTTTACTTCTGTAACAGGCAACCTTTTTTCTAATTATATTTTAATTTTAAATCTCAAAAAAACTATGCAAAGAAAATAAGTATATTAAAATTTTGTAAATCTTTTATACTTCTCTCTATTTAGATGAAGGTGACTTGAACCGCTTGATGGACAACTTGTCATTGAACTAATTTTTTTAAAGGGCTTCACTTTGTCGGTCCGGTCTGAACGCACACACACTTCCCTTTTCTTCATTACTCTTATAGGTTTTGTACATTATATATACAAACAATATTGAATTTAGGATTCGAGCTAAAGTCATAGAGAAAATCGAGCCATAGTAGCTGAAAATCGGAAGGTGCTAGAAAATCCCAATTTAACATTTTACAAAACAACCCCAGTAAGGTCGATGTAGAATACTTTTTTCGAGTTTTATATCTTTTTGGTCTTCGGAGTCAATATTTCCAAATTGGTTCAGATGATGGATCTTTCCTCTTCCTTAGCAGTTCGTACCTTCACGAATAATTATTTGTTTTTCTCACAATTGGTTTCTCTCTTGTTTCTATTATGAGAGTGTCGCACTAACTAACGTTTGATTGAGAAAGATAATAAATTCGACTGTAATATTTATTTTAGGACTATAGTTTCTTTAGCTCACATTTAGGGTCGTCGTAAGCCTTTACTTTTTTTTTATAATGCCGACAGTTTAATTCATAATTTCATTTAAAATTTGAATAAAGATCTGAACATAAAAATCGTTCATAGAAAAGAAAATGAGTCTGATCACCGTTTTCCAGTAACCCTGGAATCCTTATTTGTTTAAGCGGGCAGAATTTGATTTTTCGAAACGAAACTTTCGACACTGAACATAATAAATATAGCAATCAATTTTGAAGTTTATTTATTCATATTAAATCGTAGTATTTTGAGCGGAGGCTCACCCGCTAGCCTAATTTGTTTGAATGTTCTATTGGACGTTCTTTTTCATTTAAATTTAATAAATCATTACTTGAATTAATATAATAATATTTTAATAATATCTCCCATAATCAAATATCGTTCTATTATTTTCATTATATTTGAAATCTGGAACTTGATGAAATATTTGTCTATAAACACAACACACATTATAAGTACACTTATACTAACGAAACTCGATCGAAAACCAAACAGGCAAAGACTATATTTCTTTATGTATTTTTCACATCTCAAAACGAAAATCACCATAAGACCACCTCAGTACTCGAGACAGGACCCTTCATTTTCACCATAATATCCCCATTTCTAGCAGCCTCAAGCCCCCGATCCCTCAAAGGCAAAGGTCCTATCTCTTTGAAATATACCGACTCTTGTCTGGAGTTCCCCCCCCCCTAGATCCCTTTCCTGTTCCCCTCCGCAATTTCCCATAATAAAATTGGATCATGATTTAATTACCATAGGGCAAAAGTATCTCTATCCGTCACCTTATTTCGTATGATACTCTCTTAATGTCATGTATTTCTTATTATTATTTTATATTATATAGTTGATGACACATAGTTTTATATTTCATTCATGTGTTCTTTTATAAAATATAGTCGTGTTTCTATATTTCTTTTGTACGTTTTTTTTGTTACTCAACCCTGATGAAAGCTTGAAATTTAGGCCGAAACATAGGTGAAAATTGAAAAAAAATAAAAATAAAAAAAAACCTATTTTGTTTGAAAAGCAGTTTTATTTCTTCAGTTTCCAAGACGATTCTGGCTTACCTCTCCTCAAATTTTTCTATACTTTTTGGCGATCATTTTTTTTTTTTTCAATTAAGAATTACACAATTCGCATTGTAATAGTTTTCGCATTGTAAACTATTGAAATATTTTCCTCGTTATTTATTATTTTGTTTTAATTTTTAGGAACTGGTTCCAGAAACGAAAAATTATTAAGGGGCGATTCGTCCGGCGCATTTGAAGTATACGTTGTTTTAAAACGAAATATTACTTTTAATGCTAGAATAGCGCAAAAATTAATATTCTTTTATTGGCTGAATATCTGTTACACTTAGTGGAGATTGTCTGAGAGAGAAACCTGTCTGAATTTGAGAGAAGTAGATTTGGAGAAGGACTAAATTAAAAAATCATTAATATATCCGCTTTTATTAGTTTCATGAACAAAGTATATTAGCCTAAGACTAAATTAATTTTATAATATTTTCTACGTAAAACTCAAATTATGAATCTAGCTAGAGGAGTTTTTTGCCACCCCCTCCTCCCCGTCATATTCCATCCCCTCCATTTCCCCCAGTTGTCCTGTTCGGCGAGTTCTGAACTGCTAAGTGATTGACTTGTGATACTTCACTGCCATCTTACTAGAGGAGATTGGAGCCGTTTTCAGTTTCAGGAAAAGTGTTTGTCTTGGCGGCGAGATGGCGGGAGTGCGTACTCCTGTGAAAGTGAAGAACAGGTTCTCAGAGTCACCCCCTCTCGAGAATCTCGCAAAGACCTCTTCGTGACTCTCAGGATCTGAAGGAGCGTGCGATGCGGGGAGGCCCTCAGAGCACAGTCACAGATGTCCTGACAGTTGTCCTGCACTCTTCTGGAGGGAAGTGTTAACACCACTGAAGAGGTAGGGGCCGAATGCCGCCAAACACACTCAGAATATCATACCTATTATCAAAGATGGTTTGCAGAAACCAATGAAGACGGATAATAGAAGGTATGATAGTTCTATATTCATTGGTAGTGAAATTAACCCTTTAGGTTATTTACACACAGAATACACTGCGCTTCATCGAATGCGATTTCTTTGCTGTTTTTTCTCTTATCATCAGATTGTACACGTTGTATCACAGCTGTTCAAAAATTTCTGCTTACCCCCTACGGGTGATCCTAAAAATTCCTACACTTCACTTTTGTGTGCCTCTGACGGAGAAAGGCCGACGTTGCCTGGCGCAACCTCCCTTCTCTAAACTCTGTGTATCTCTGGCGTAGAATCTCATCTCGTCCTGACTCCGCACTTCTTGCAGACTCTCCTGGAGCGCTGTTTCCGAAACTCATGGCGATTTCCCAGCGACTGGCTCCCAGAGATATCATCACTCAAACAATCTCAGAGAGTGGAAGAATTCAAAGTAATTGTTGTTTTATAGTAGAATTCCTGAATGGAAGCAAGCTATCCCCCCCCCCCCTAGATTGGGTCGTCAGCGGCACGACTTCTGAAAAATTTCATTGGATCATCAACGATCCTACATTTCGGAAACAAAATTATAGTCTATAATAACACAATATATGTGTATATTTGTCTGAAAATAATTTTTTAAATAATAAAACCAAATTGGTTTTCACAAATTTTTCAAGGGATCAGAATAAAAAATCTTACTGTCCCAGCCAAGATTAAAATTTAAAAGTAAATAACGAGAGTCATTTAAACAGCTTGACAATGTCAGCTCCTCCGAGCATAAGACGATATATTCGTCGGCCTCGGAGGTTGGACTCTCGACACTAGTGCGGGGAATTTAATAACTTATCAGACTTGTCCCGGTAGCATAATTTGTAAATGCACCGTCCCGGATAGCAGGAGATCCAGGTTCGAGTCCTGGCTGGGACGATTAGATTTTTTATTCTGTTCCCTTCCACTAAAAATTGTTACAATTTACTTGGGATTAAATACCACAAAAAAATAATATTTATAAAATTCAAATTTGTTTTCTTTTTGCAAACCGTTTGTTGTGTCGTAATTGGCTGAAATCGGGAGAATATCTTAGGAGGGATCAGAATTTAAAATCTTGATATCATCGTTAATATTAGCGTGCATAATATGAATGCAATTATATAACATTTATATTTAATAACGTTTTTTCAAAAAGTATTTGTTAAGAAGTGGTTGGAGGTTGCCTATTGAGTGTAATGCTGGAAAAAATTGATCAGGATTTCGGCCAAGATCAGAAGTAGAAAATATTCCAAAATTGTTGGGCAATTATTTTATTATTTCCAACGTTTCGACTTAACTTGTAAGTCATCATCAGGGCGACAATGATGTATGGAGAGATCTCCGAGGAAGGTTTATGGTCACATATCGGAGTGTAGAACTAAACTGACAACTCTGAGATCTCTCCATATCTCACTGATGATGGCTTACAAGATCAGTCGAAACTTTGCCAATAATAAAATAATTACCTTAAAACTTTGGAGTATTTTATGTATTTTTTTTAGAAACTTAAATTTAGTTTTGAGTGTTTTGTGGGACTTGTTATTTTTTAAATAGAGAAACCAAACTTCGTTATAAAGGCTTTTTATTGTAGGTCTTTTAAAGTATTATTTTTTTATTGAAATCAGATCGGTGGGAGGGGGAATAGAGGAAGACCAAAATTTATGACTGTAATATCTTCAATATCTTCGTTGTTATTTGAGTTAGAAAAATATTTATTCAGTATAATAGGTGTAAAATGTAATTTTCTAATGTTTAAGTTCTTCAGCATTTTTACATTTGTCAAGGAATAAATTTAGGAATATAGCTACCCTATCATCGCCTCCCCATCTTCCTTTCCGGTCAGTCTAGAGCCAACATTAGTTGTCATACCTCATGCGCTCATTGTTCTCTCCGGCTTGTAGATACCTTTCTAATTTGCTCTTATTTATATCTGCCATTAGCGAGGCATGAGAAATCTGCTTAGACAATTTATGACAGGGAATGGAATAAAAAAACTATCTATTCCAGCCAGGACACGAACCTGGATCTCCTGCTTGCCGGGCCGGAATGCATTCGTTACACCATCGGGACGAGCTAGATAACCTATTAAATTCCCACCACAATAACGAGAGCCTAAGCAGGTTCGTTTCCTGGCTGTGACAGATAGATTTTTTATTCTATTCCCTCTCATTAATTGTTTAAAATTTACGTGGGATAATAAACCACAACCAAATAAATATTTCTAAAGCTTTGCGTCTCGTGTGTTTTATTAATTTCAACATTTTATCAAAGAATTATACTGAATGGACTGACAACTGCAACCGATAAAATGATGTTCTTCCAAGAAAATATAATTTCACATTCAAAAATATTTAGTTATTTTGTAATATAATATTTCCCAGAAGTCATTACCACTGTCTTTGTATGTCTTTCCAATTTTCCATGATGAAATATTCAGTGTAATTTTGTACACTTTTCTAAATACCACCAGTGTGCTCCAGAAAAATTCGGGCGATAATATTCACATGGGATTTATTCAGTGACACTTTCATGTTAGATATTGTCTTTTGAACAGCTGAAAGTCAAATAGGATCTGTTACCATATAGTCCGCAACGACGAATGTGGGAATAACAAGAGAAACACAAAACGTATACCTCTTTTCTGTTTTCTTTCCTTTTCCCGACAGATGACGGCCGATGACGTAAGGGAAATTCCTCCCCTAGTCGAACGCGCTGGAAATCTCTGAGTCCTTCCCGTGCTCCCCGACATGTACCGATCCTGCCGTGCGTCCACTATCCCCTGCGAGATCTGTCGAGGAAACCCGAACGCCACGTCTTATCCTCGCAGTTTTCTGGTCTACTTTCCCTCCAGGAGTCGCTTTCCAGTCTCTCCAGGCAGACATTTTTTTAATCTGAGAATGCTTCAGCGAAAATTGCTCTGTCTCCAGCAGTCAGTCCTCTTATCACTGTCATTGCCCCCTTTATCTCTGTCATTTTCCTCTGCATAAATTTTCCCTACTGGTGTTGTAGATGTTCCGTCTATCTATTTGTATTTTAGTGACTAATAAGTACTAACATAGTGCCTTTGAGAAAATAGATTGCAATTCTTCTATAATCCTAGGGCAAAATATCTGTGTACGGATGTATTTGTTGAATTTTTTATTTAAGTAACAATTTTAATCCTCCTTTCAACCATTTAGGGTCATGGAGGGATGGGCTATATAGAGGCTGCCACTTTTTTCGGACTCTTATTTTCATAAGTAGTTAACTATTCATGAGTTGGTTTATTATATTTTTATTATTTTCACATTACCTCTAATTCCTCACCACACACTCCGTTTCTCTTCCAGTTTTTCCTATCCACACTTCACTTATTGTCTTTCCTCGGCTCACAAATCATGTTCCCTGCTGATCATGATTACCACAGAAGAACTTCTTACATCCTGTATGGAACATCCCTGTTCCCCTTTTTCTTTTCCAAGCCCAAAATCCGTATACCAAATAGCTTCCAGTTATATGTGCATAAGGGTATGTGTACATTTGGGTTTATAATTATACATGTCTATGTATATACCAATATGTTCCATTGTACGCGACTCTTGTTTTGGGGTTACAAACCATCTGTGATTGTCGTGTATCTGTACTATGCATTCTGCTTCTTTTCCAAAGTGATTCCCACATCACGTCCCTGTACAAATACTCTTGCTGTTGTTTCTGCTAGCAGTATAAGAACGCATTAAACTTATTTTGATTGTGGAAGTCATAACACCTGAAGATATATTTCATTTCTTACCCGGCATACTGCATGTACCTCGGTGAAGGTAAACTTGTATTTCCATGAGCTTTGTTGAAGTGTTACCTGATTCTTGTTTATAGAAGTATATACGTACTCATATATAGGGTATGCCTTTCCACTCCTCAATGTGAGGCGCCAACGCCTTCCATCGGTGGACGAAATGCGATGGATTGCTTTCCATTCGCAGAACACAACATAGAAGTTCTTGTAGTGTTCTTCCATGTTCTTGCAATTTAGGGATGGAAGTATTGTAATAGCGCAATGTATATCGTTATTTATCATGAGATTTATAATTCGAAAAAGGTATTAAGCAATTATGATATTTTTTGTTGGGGTTCGGTCAAGATAGATCCAAAAAATACAAATTTAAAAAATGTGTATTTTTTCAATTATCTACATTGTAAGCCATCTTCAGGGCTATCATGAAGACGAGAGAGGATGTCGTGACACTGAGATCCCATTTTCATGACTAATTGATATTAAGTAATGAGATTTACATGACGAAACAATTTTAAGTAATCTCATTTATTACTTAATACACGTATGGTCCTAGCAATAAACATGCTGGGCCTAAAATATATTTAAAACGTCTGCGTACTTCTTTACTTGCAAACTGCATATACATTTTAAATGCAAACTTAAATACTAAACAATTTAGTGCAAGGGAACAGAATAAAATCGTTTAAAAACAATTGTTAAAATTTACGTGGGATAAAATACCACAATAAAATTAATATTTATAAACTTAAATACTTTGTGCCATTTTTTAAATAATGTGTTTTGTTTTTTTTGGCATGTCAACCACTTGGGTGATTAATTGCCATTGATGTGGGGTATCGATGAAAAGAGTGCGAAAGAAGAGAGAAAAAAAACAAAAGCAAAAACATGATGGAGGTGGCGTTCCAGAACGCGATTGGGATGCAGCCATGAAGGGGGAGACACAAACGGAGAGCCCCAGCACGAGGCAACAGGCGACGCGAAATTTGACCTCCGTAATTGACTTCCAGCTCATGTCAAGTCCATCTTGATAAGTCAATTTTTTTTCTTGGTGTTTACTCGATCTAATATACTTCTTTATGCTTTTTCAATATAATCTTGAAAGCAGAATGTAGCTGTTCTTTTGGAAAACCGGCTGTTTTAAATCGGTTGTAACATAGTTATGTTACCACATCATTGTTTGTTACCTTGTGATTTACCACTAGAGACAGTGCTTCCATCCGCTGATATCCCCTTTTCATTCTTCTCGTGCATTCGTAATTCCTACTGAACGCTCTGCGCTTGACTTGCTTTTGTTAATTACTGTTCCGTTAGGCTACTGCGCCATTCCTGTTGCCTTTGTCACTATTACTTCCTAATACTACTTTTTTTTAAATAAATATTCCATTAAATTAACCTCACTCATGATAGAACTGAAAAAAAAAATTAAACGCAGGGAATTATAAATACTAATACTTTATACTTTAAAAGCTTTAATGTACAATGAAAAATATGTAATTACTTAATATTACACTTACTTTACTTTAATTACTTAAACAACATTAAAAATACATTTATTTACTGATGTATTATTATCACTCAATAATACAATTTGTATTTTAAAAAAATATTTTAATTTACAAAATAATGTGACAAATATATATTTAAATATAAATTTTTTTAACATAATGATTTGTTATTGTGAAGAAAGAAAGGCAAAATCCAGGTGTTGTTAGAAAAATGAATCTGGGGTGAAAAGTTAATCACTGTCGTGCTTCTTATTAACATTTCTTCATCGGAAGTTCTTTTGGTGTCTGTATGTTTGTGTAACAATCTACGTTCCCTCATCTCCACTTCCCCGCTAGTCGTGATCTTTATTTGTCGTACCTGAATCCTCTCCTTCTCCCCCAAGAAGTTGAGGAGCTCGCTGTAATGCAGAATACCTGCCTCTGATGATGTGATGTGGGCGTCGCTACAAGCTTTCTTAATGAATCGCGGCTCCATCTTCCCGGGCGCCCCTGTAATAGTATATTGTGGAATTTATTTTAATTCTTCTCTCTTCTGCTCTATCAATAATTTCCCTTCGCTTATTTTCTCTAATCACTTTCGCTTTTTTTATTTTTTTTTTATCATGTGATTTTAACTTTTGTACCATAACATAATTGTAGGAAAATTTTTAAAATTTTCATATGTTAATGTATCTATATATATATGTGTTCATGCGTGCGTTTGTGTGTGAATAATATTTTTTTAATATATAATCAAGTAAATTCAGATGCGCAGTATTTTTACAATTAATGTCACTCTGAATTCAGACTTTAATTTAATACTCAACCAAATTTATATATTTTGCGAAGTACAATTACGTAATTATATTTCAAATGGATTATGGGTGCCGGTTTAGATCCCATCGAGTCCTCTAGCNCCCCCCCCCCCGTGCTTAAATATTATATTTCAGCAGGATTCAAATTTCATCATCATTTAATCATTTCGTCCCTCTGGGGCAGAACTAAACAGGTTTTCCATTCAAGATGTAAACAAATGTGATAAAATGGCGAAATTTAATTTCCAAGTAGAAGAAATAGGAGAGAAACAATAAGTTTATTAGATATTTAAAAAAAAAACTGAGTCTTGCACCAGACTGGCCGGGAAGGGGGAGAGATGGAAGTGCTTACTACCGTAGTTACATTCTTAAATCAAATTTCTTCCTTAGTAGGGGTATTTCGTAAAAATTTTCAAGGACACTTGCGTGATGAACAAAGCTGGGGAAATTAGTCAGGGTTTCGTCCAATGGATCAGAAAAATAAAATACTCCAAAATTGTTGGTTAATTACTTTATTATTGCCGACGTTACGACTCAACTTGTCATCATATCATTGTATGTATGGAGAGATCTCCGAGGGAGGTTTATGATTACATCTCTGGAGTGCATAATAATAGTAAAAAAAAAAGAATAATGAAGTAATTACCCAATAATTTTGGAGTATTTTATTTTTCTGATCCCGACCAAAACACTGACTAATTTCTCCAACATTTATATTATTACTTAAATTAGTTTTTAGAGTAAATTATTGGCCTTACAATTTATTAATAGCTTTATAAACGATTTTTTTATTATTATTAGCGAATTACATCGGAATGTATTGATTTTAGTTTTATTAATAAAATACGATATGTTGCTGTTAATGCAAAACAAAATACTAAAGGTTTAGAAAGGGGGGATACCTAATATGCCAAGTGGAGATTTAAATTTTGTTTTTGCTGTTGAATAATAATAAATAATAGTTAACTTAGAGCAACGAATCCAGATTTGTTTATTGATGAAGTATGTATTCGATTAGTTTACGGAAATTATACTTATGGCCACTTGTCCTCGCTGACCAATTTTTTTTTTTTTTGTTTTCTTGGCGTATCAACAATGGCGGTCATTAACGCCTATCATTTCGAAATGTTCTTTTTCTATAAATCAAAATTAATTATAATTAATTCATTCTTAAATACTTATTTTAATTCAGAAATGTGTGTGAGTATATACAAACACTTTTAGTTATAGTTAGAGTTGTAGCATTTATATAGTATTGTATATATTAGCTATATTTAGGAAGTTAAATCATTTTTATATTTCATTTTCATTATTTCGTAGAATGTGTACGAGATTCCCAGTAATATTACATTGCTCCCTGAAGGTCTGATAGCTGAGGCATTCCATGTGTTTGATGGTAACACCACAGGTCTCACAGATCGGATGTGACCAAAGTTTGTGGATATTATACGCTGTTACCATCATATTTTTTGTCGAAGCATAACAACTGCTGTTTTGTTGCACAGACCACCGTAATCACTCCGTAAAAAATGTTTCTATCGTGTCACCGTAATCTAATAAGAAATCTCCCACGGGACTTACGTCACATCAGGGCGCCACATTGCAAAAGGAAGATCATCATTTCTCCGAAGCGACCCTTTCTTCAGTTAGTCTTCATTCTCCTTTAATCGTATTCATTACGTGCACGATCTAGTGACCAGTCTATCTCACCACGGACCTCAAAAGCCTTCTGTTCCAATATCCGTGTCTTCAAACACAGCGAAATTGAAGGAAAAACCCACACGAAAACAAGCTCTCCACACTTCTTGTAAGCATTGACTGGCCATGGGTCACGTCACAGCTAAATGGCATAAGATTTCAGCTGTTTCAAAGATTTTAATTAAAATCATGTATTACAAATCACTTTTATTTATTTATTTCTTTTTGTATATGTATAACAAAAGTTATCTGCGATATATATATATGCGTGAAGTGACATCTCCCACAAGTTCCTCTCCGTTCTGAAGCTTTGCCAATGGTTGCTGGGGCTGTGTGGCCGCTGTCACTTGTTGAGTTGCGTGCCCGATCTCAGAGCGCTCACAAAGTCTTCAGGAACCTCTGAGGACGGTGGAGAGTTGAGGACGCTGACTGACGCTAACTCGGGATTCTACACTTTGTTACACACTTTCTTCTCAAACTCTCTCTCTCTCTCTCTCTCTCTATCTCTCTCTNCTCTCTCTCTCTCTCTCTCTCTCTCTCTCTCTCTCTCTCTCTCTCTCTCTCTCTCTCTCTCTCTCTCTTCTGGGGGATTAATTGTGGAGGTCTTCACTCCTGTCATCCCTTCCCAGCTCCCTCACTCTGCCTGATTTCCCTTAGCGAATTCCGCTATTCATCACCCCCTCCCCTGCTCGCCCATTATTACCCCTCTGTATAAACCCCCCTACCCATGATAAAAATCAAGAATGTTGACCGTTGAGTTTAGATATATATTCCAATTTTCCTAACAATATTAAAATAAATAAATTTTAGACATAATATAACAGATCAGCTAGATTAATATTACAATTAATAAATTGAAGGGAACATAGTTCACAGTGCTCTAAAAAGTTATTTTTTATCTGATTTGACTAATAGCCTAGATCATCTAAAAAATGAAGTGACAATACACAGTGTTGTGTATATGTATATATACACACACACACATATATATATTCTGAGTTTATAGGAAAAGGCTCCTTAAATGACTCTGATATACGTGTATATATACACACACACACATATATATATTCTGAGTTTATAGGAAAAGGCTCCTTAAATGACAAACATGCATCCGTTTGATACTTCCTTCTAGCGTTCAATACTATCAGTGCCTCGTCAGGCAAATATCTTATTCCTTCATAAAATATCTCATATTTGGTTACAAGNTAAAAAAATTGTATTTTTTAAATTATCTGCCTCTAGTATCTTTAGTACTGTGAGAGCCATGACATAAGTTAACTAGTTGGAAAATTTCACTTTAGAGCGTTATATTCTGAAAACTTGGTTTGATATAATATAGGTCTTATAATACATGTCTTATAATCTTATTTATTATGCAGATAAGTAGTTTGTAGGCAACAATTCTCTTAGTTTTGCTGCTTCGTATCGAATGCTGCTATGATCACACATTAAGTAGGGGTTCTCCTTTAATATGTATAATACAAAGAATTTGTGAAGTAATGTAGTGAAAATACTATTTGTTTATAAGAATTTACTACGAAAGAAAGTAGCCGTTGTACTCATGCCAGAGTTTTTGTAATTTTCTTCAATATTTCCTCCAATCCTTTCTTCTAGACTCCGAAAATTATTGTCACTAAAATTTATATTCATAATTGTGTGTCTTTCAATTCTGTACAGTATTTTGATTTTTGCGACATTTATAATGCCGCTGTTAAATTCGAAAAGAAGGTTTTCAGAACATAGATGACTGATACTGGTTCTGCAAATAGGGGTGCTTAGAATGAAACCAATTTAAAAAAAAAATTTATTTTCATTATTATTAGCCTTACTATAATTTTATTCTATAACATAATAAATGAAAATATTTAAAATTTAAATTTGAGAGTTGATATAACCTCCACATTTAATATATGGTATATGTACAAACTGAATTTGATATTGGGGTTCTATTTTGGGAAAATTTCTGGGTTATTATATTTGATATATTTTAATCATATCTACTTTAATAAAATATGGAAATTCGCTTGACTTACGCAGCTCCTTCTTTTATTCGTTGCTTTCTCTTACAAATAAATCTATACATAATTAAATAACATTGAAATTTCAAGTACAACTAACACCATCTACGATGTTGAGGAATTCTCTTGGTTTTGGGCGCTAGGGTAGGTCCTGGCATTGCGGGTTCGAATATCGCCCGGGTCTATGTTTTATTTATAATTAAAAGCCCATCCTGAGCCATGGGAGTTTAGAATCGGGTGGCAACCTGTAGATGGCCACTGCCCCTCCCTCCATGACCCTAGGTGGCTGAAAGGGACGCTAATATTCCAAAAAAAGAAAAAAAAATCTCTTGGCTTACGCTCTTTTTGTTTTTTTGGCTTACAAATTTTCCAAGTTATCCATGGTAAGCAGTTTTACAAGTTACTCCGTATTTATTTAAATATTGACATTAGTTGTGGTAAGTAATACACCACGTTAAATTCTATACAAAAAAATGCAAAGGGAGACAAAAAAAAATCTTACTACCTCAACTGTTACTCGAATTCAGGTCTCCTGCTTTCCGGAATACAGTAAATGCAAAGGTAGCTAGAAAAAAAATCTTACTACCTCAGGCGGGACTCGAACCCGGTTCTGCTGCTTTCCGAAATACCGTAAATGCAAAGGGAGCCAGAAAAAAAACTTTGACTACCTCAGTTGGGGCTCGAACCCGACTCTCCTGCTTTCCGGTGCAGAAGCTCATACCTGCTCAGGAGACCTGAGTTCGAGTCCCGGCTTTTTTTCTTGCTACCTTTACATTGCTTACTCCATATTGTTATCCATGGGGGATTTCGGATGTTGTCACTGTTACGCATTGCCCGCAGGAGGTGGGGGTGGGAGTGAGCGGGGGTGGGNGGTATTATCTAATCAGGAGTTTTCTATAACCCAACTAATCTTGTTTCCATATTTCTAAAAAGATAATCTTTAGAAAAGGTATAATGCTACATGATAATAACTTAAAACTTTACTTTTGTACAGACATCTTAACTTAAAGCGTAAAAATTTTAATACCATCAGTCTATTTATCGAATAATATGAGAAAAACATTTAGGGAATTATTAACTTGTTTAGTAAATTATCAAATAAATATAGCGTAAGATTAATGTTAAAGTGGGCTGTACTTATAAGTAGAGGTTTATTTGAACGAAAGGGGTAGGTAATATTCAAATATAACTGTACTCTGCACAAGAACATGGCGACAAGGACCGGACAGCGCCGGGTATAAATACCCCTGGATTTGAAGACAGCTCTCATTCTCTATTCAGCCCTGAAGAAGCCATCACAGGATGTGCGAAAGCTCGGCAACCATCAAAAACTTTACACGGTCCAACCCGGAAAAAACTTTACGTACATCTGATGACTGTGGAAGCCTACGTGAACATGGCGACAGTAATTTAAATCCAGTTCCGAGTTCAGAAGAGCTCTTCGAAAATGTCTGTAAATGACAAAGGAATCGAAAATCCGTTTTATTTTCCACGCTTTTAGAACTCTATTTGGTGTAGGACGGAGCTATTTTTCTTTTGCCTATCCAGTTTTATAAATCATCTATATAAACAAAGTGTTATAGTTACGTTATCTTTAATAGAAACAGAAATAAGAAGTTCAGTGAAGATGAAGAGACACAAAGCATTGCATCGACATTTTTTAATGTGACAAATTAAAACTTATTTTTAATTATAACCTTATTATAACAATAACTATTAATTTATAGTTACAATTATTTTCTATAATTATTTATCAACATATTATCTGAAAATAATTACACAATCATTTTGAGGATTTCGGGTGGCAACTGTTACCTCGATTGTCCACTTGAAGACAATGCGCATAAGACTGTTTTATGGAATATTCCAATTCAAGTCACATATTCGTATTTAGTTTTTTAGTTCAAGTATTTATTATCAGTAAAACTGGGGCAAGGCTTATCTTTGTTTGAGTATTTATTAATTCATTTAACCTCATTTATCAATATATTTTCTTTCTTCAATTAATTTTGAATTTAGCCTACTATATTAATTTTATTTGATCTTGCGCCATCAGTTAATAGATGGTTTATCAATATTTGCATTACCTAAAAGGGAATATCGGCATTTATTGACATTACGAAGAAGGTATCAGTCAGAGGAATATGCTGCTATAGATCAAACTGGGTCAAGCCTCATTGTTGTGCGTTGAACCTCTAGATCACAAGTATTGAATCGGGATGGTAAAACGCATGAGATGGGATAGCAAAGATAGGATGGCAAAGATAGGATTACAAGGAGCTCTGATGAAATTCAAAAATGTTCTTTGTTGATAACCGATGTAAAGTTCACGGAGCAACTGCCCAGTCCGGTCTTCCCCCCACTTCTAGTCCGCCATGCCTTATTGAGTAAGTTGTAATAATCTAGGCATATTGCTACATCCCGTATCTCCTTCGTATAACCCATTTATTCATTATTCATATATATATATATATATACATTTTTAATTTAGCGTAGCAAAAAATATGTTTAGTTCAAATTTTTAAACATTTAATTATGAGTGAAATCTGTATTTTAAAATTCCATTAATTACTTTTGTAAAAGGAGATAAGCATATATAAATTTGAATTACTGAGTAATAGTGGGAACATGTTTAACCACTTTGTCTTTTGTTGCCAAATGTGACTCGGCGGCAGGTTTTGCTGTCAAGTGAAATACCCTGATACTCCTTGTTTCTTGTTGTTTTATTTATTTTGTAGAATACTTATTGTATTTGTGTGTAAGTTGGAACTGTGTGGACCTATGTGTATCATTCCATTCCAAACTTATTAGGATAAACAATTACGGCAACATCTCTTAGAGTTAAGGAGTCAGACTTTGTTTATGTCGAGCTCTGGAGTGTGAGTGACATCACATTACCTTCCACTTCTTTTTAGAATGAAAGAGAGTTTTGTATTCTTCCGACCAAATCTAAGGGATAGAAAGAGGACTGACAAGTCGTGGTGTGCTACGGGCTTCCAGAAGTTTAAGCTTGTCCAGTTCCACGGCTGTTTAGAATAGGGTGTTAACGTAGGCCCCATGAGGTTTTAGAAGAGCATAGGGATAGTTAAGTTAAAATAAAGAAAAAACAATTTTAAAAAAGACTAAAAATTTATTGGCTATACCCGCATTATTACGGCAATATATCTTATCACTTGATAATTATTATTTTACCACTTCAAGCTGTAGCAATAAATTAATTATCTTCATTATATCCTCCCTTTTGCAGTCTTATAGGAACGGCGTATCCACAAAACCAAATGTTATAAATCGGAAAATGAAGAACGTTCCTCCGACAGCGTATTTCCGGTTGCCAATCTGACGACGGAAGAACTGTCAGATATGGACAGTTAGTCGGTCATTTTATGCCCTATTGCTTTCAATTGAGTTTTAAATTAGCTGCAGATTTGGTAGAAAACCGGTATAAAAGCAGTCCAACACATCTGATTTAAATTCAATGTGAATTGTCCAATTTGGTCTTGGACTGAAGGGGTTGACAATGCTGGCAAAACTAAAAAGAAAAAGGTGAGTTTTGCTGTTAAAAATGTCTTTAAGAGGACGACATACCTTCCGCATAATCGAATATGTTTATGTAAACATTCTATGAGCATTTTTAAACAATTCTGAACTAATATCCTGCAGTTTTGTTATTTTCCTATTTCCAAGGTAGTATCCTACTCACATTCTCTTTGTAAGAGGAATATACAAATTTATATATGGTCTTATGTTCAATATCTGTTGTAAACAATTAAAATCAATTGGTATTCCTTCGAGGTCTCTTCTTGGAGCGATGGTGGCGACGCAGGGCGGAGGATGACAAACCATCTTCTGGAGGTCACGACCCAGTGATGAGTTGTGGTTATATGTTGCGGTGGCAAAAGTTCACCCACTTCTCAAATTTAATGCTAAAAATGTTCTTTTACTGGCTCAAATGGAGAGTTTTTGACCTTAGAAATAATTAGTAGAGAATTTTTTTTGTGGTGGTTCGAATCCTAGATAAATCATTCATTATTGACATATGTTAATCCTATTATGTTAATTTAATTTTATAAATATTGTTTTTTTGTGGTATATAATCCCATGTAAATTTTAACAATTTTTAGTGCAAGGGAACAGAATGTTCTAATATGTTAATATTTCATAGTAAAACCTTATTTTTCGGAATTGTTTTCTAACAATATTACAAATATACTAATTCCAGTTCAAAGATACTCTTCTTAATATGGAATTATTGAAAGAAAGAAAATTTTATTTAT
>KZ807495.1:269062-296076 GCA_000696205.2 Oncopeltus fasciatus | reverse complement strand
TTGCTCTCCCCGGCTTGTAAAATCATATACTCGGTGTCAGATCATTCTAGTTTATGTCTGTATTTAATTAAACTTGAGCGATTTGCTTAGTTCACGTTGTCCCTGTCTTTTTTTTAAATTAATTTTGATAGTTCGGTAGGACTGTACTAAGGATATTTGACGTATGGTTCATTTTGGAACTGTTCAAATTAAGAGGCATCTCAATTTTTGCTTAGATTCTACATTTTTGGCTCTTTTATATCTCTTTGGCGTGATGGGTAAGTGAAGTAGAGAATGACAGCCATCGAAGTTCGGCGGGGCGAGTTGGCTGGTGGGTGAGCTATACTCGGCAGCTGTGGGAATTGCACTTGCAGCTGACTCGATCTCTGGGAAGTCTGATTGGTCCCCAGAGAAAGTGACCGCCGTGACCAATCCGTTATTACCGACAGTAAGAGTGGATCCAATTCCTGCTTGTGTCATCTTGGTCTTCCTCGCCCCCACCACAATTCTCATCTAATTAGAAAAGATTGCTAATTCTACTTTTTCTGAGTTTTCTAATTTTTTTTTTTTTTGTTAATCCTTAATTAACAATATCATGGCATGTCGGTTTCGTGCATGACCCTCTTTCGTAGCAATGATTCATTGAAGTAATTAATACTAAAAATATATAAAATCCTGCCCCAATAAATCTTTCTTTTCTTGTGATGTATTGAATTTTGTGAATTTGTTCTTGTTGCGGTGATAAATATGTCAATAAATTCGGATAAAAGGAGGATACGAACTAGTAATTTAGGGGAATCCCATGAGTGAGAGCCCTAAAAGAACAAGAGAGCTAGAGCATGCGAGAGTTTGATGGCCAACCACCTCTAATCTAAAGACTGGGAGAGAAAGATGTTTCGAATCCAAATGCCTTTAGAAGAATTTTCTCTGTAATGTTGAATTTGACAGAATTAAAAAAAAAAAAAAAAAAATCTTTAACCTAATGTCCGCTAACTGAGCCCCGCCTTGGCCCAATGCTTACGTTGAACGTACTCCTTTACAGAACGACTCTGTTAGCTATTAACTGAAAAGAACCCGAATCCCTTCTAAGTCGTGTGTATACCAATCTCGAGTAGGCTTTCTAAAATGTCTCGAAGAACCCAAAGAATTTGATCATTTCTACAATATAAGTATTCGAGTCCACTCTCCGTAAAGGTTTGTCTCAAACAGGTGAGACATAATTCCCTCCCACTCCTTGCTCTAACGACGTCGACTCTGGCCCGTTAGCCCAATCTTTGTCGTCAGATTTCAATACAGGGTGCGTCAAGGTAACTCAGGGGATCCGTACGGGTCTAGCAATCCCAGACGTTGCGGTTTCAAATCCCGCCCAGATCAATCTTTTATTTATAAATAAAGCTTTTCCTGAGCCATGGGTGCTTAGAATAGGGTGGCAACCTTTAGATGTCCACTGCCCCTCCCTCCAATGACCCTTAGTGGTTGAAAGGGAAGGTAACACTATAAATACAAAAAAAAAATTCAATACAGTACTTCCAGACGACCAAATAAAAAAGGGCCATATAATCTCCAGCTTACTCCATCTTGATAGATGGTGTCCGGCACGCTGAGGTCGCGTGCATTAAGCAGACTTCCCGTGTTTCTTTGGGAATTGCAAAATGTGAGATTGCCAAGTTATGGCAAATCGAGCTGAGAAAGGGGGGGATGCCTAGCCCCCCCCCCCCCAATTACGTACTCTAATATCTAAATATTTTTCGTGAAATTTATAGGAAATAAATGCTGAAAATTTTAATTCTACACCTATCATGTTCGATTTATTTTTTCGTCGCACTAATTATAACGAAGGAGGTATTAAGTTTTTTTTTGTTTTTTTTTAAATATTGTTCCTCGTCCATACCTTCTCATCCTATTTCAAAAAAAATGGTTTTATTCAACAATTTGCAATTAAATATTAAAAACCTAATTTCATTTTTCAATTTTAAAAATACGGTGGCCTGAAAACCCTCAAAGTTACCTTTTTAAATGTATTCCTTTATATGAGATTTTTTTAAATGTTATTATATTACATTTCACTTATATTTCTTTAAAAATAAATCTTTATTTATTACATTCTGTTACTTAACACCTTGTAATTTATGTAATTTAGATTATTCCATATTTTTTTGGCTTCCTAAATGTATTATCGGTGGTGATCTCTTCAAAAAATCAATATTCGGTTGGTTTCATTTTTATCTTTCCTAATAATGAGTGCAACCTTAGATGGCAGTAATGGTTCTGAGGAAACGAATTTTCTGTTGGAATGAAACTTGAAATTTTGAAGAGGAATTTTAGAAAATGTTTTATCATTCTTTGATATTACAATTGATCAGTAGCAGAAGGCAGAATACCTGCATTGGGGTAATCCTGTACAGTCCATCCTATGATTGTGGAATACTCTCTGCAATGCATTCTCCAGGATATTGGATGTGTAGTCGGGTGTAGCTCGCGAGGAGGAAGGAATTCTCACCTGTCAGCTGGTGGATCAAGGACTCGTTACGCCGGGCGGTCAGGACGTCTTGTAGGCGCTAGAGGGAGATGTCGAAGACTCCCTCACCACCTTGATGCAAATCGTCACAGCTGTGCGCTCTTTGTAGGGACATCGCACTGGAGAAAGCGAATCCCTCTCTCCTCCAACGAGGAAGAAATAGGGCGCTCACCATCCTAGGCCCCCCTTCAAATATTCCAATATTTCCTTATTTCTTTGTATATTGCTTATTCTTATATTCTAAATATGTTCTTTTTTAAGCACTTTGTTAACTTTAACTGTTGATTATACGTTAAAATATAAATATAACCATTCCTCATCTCTGTTTGAAAAAAAAGCCTGTCTCGTATGAACTGTGCTGATTTCCCATGTAGAATAATACTTTTTACAAATTTTTAGTGCAAGGGAACAGAATAAAAAATCTAACTGTCCAAGCCTTTTTTTATTCTGTTCCCTTGCGCTACAAATTAGTAAAATTTACGTGGGATTAAATACCACAAAGAAAAATATTTATAATAACTTTTACCTACACTTTGAAGAGATCAGTTATCTACATCCATTATCTATTTAAAGATGGAAGTAAAGATGAATAAATTTGTTCCTGCCAGCTGAAAAGAAGAATATGATTAATAAAAATATGATATAAAGTCTTTTCCTGAATTTTTCTTTGGCCGATTCTTTAGCAGCCGGGAGGGATAAAATATCGGTGCATTCAATCAACCAAGTTACGTTCCCAAATATTATCCTCAATATCTCTCTTTCGTAAAATTACCATACTATTTGCGATTCTGGAATAACCGAGAGTACCAATCTTGCTTGAAGGTTTCTTTGACTAGATTTGACAGAATTTCTATGGAACAGTTATTTTTAAATGTATATATCGTGTAATATTATTGGTCATTGTTATCTGATTATCTAAATTTATTTTATATGTTAAATGGCAGACTCTCCAGATTTTTTTAAAGTAGTTTATTTGTGGTTATACGTCCGACACCTCTCGTAGCAGCATTTTTTTAAGATTTAAGAAGAGGAGCTGGTCTGGTCGTTTGTGTACGTAGACTTCTAGGAGTGTTTGCATACAGGAGAGATATCGTGAAGGGGCTCACATCTCCCCTGCGATCTCTTGCCTCAGATCTCGCCAAGGACACAACTCTTGTGTTTGCCTTTCTTTTCCTGAGCCTAACTCCGCAGTGACTAGTACCAAGGATCCTTGGAGCAATGACTAACCTCAAACAGTGAAGCAGTAGCGTTCCTCCTAATCAACAAATAGTTCAAATTTGTTCCGAAACCATCTTCTTCTCAGCTTATTTAGCTAAACTAACTACTGTTGATTAAACTAAAGCTAACTGGTGTTGATTAACAGTTCCGTCTAGTCCAAGTCTATTTTTAGATCAAAAGTCCAAATAATTCTCAGTAATATTGCTTTCCAAAAGAAAAGAAAAAAGAAGAAAATTCCATGGTCAACTCCAAAACCTGTCGAGGACTAAATCACTAATACAATCCTATTACTAATCAATTTTGTTGCAATTACTTAAGCTGTTAGAATTTACAAGATAATTCGCGATTTGAGCCCTGCCATAGGAGTATCTTAGAGCTCCACGAAAACTATCTCCGCTTGCTTCTCTAACAAATCTAGTTCAGTTTTTCCTGTCCATCGCTATTGGTCTTTCAAAGCATATTTTCATTACAAGGACTGAAGGTTATATTTTCTTCATTTTACTCTTGTAGTTTCGTGTCCTTTATGGCATCTCTTCATGAACTTAAAACTTAACGCTTTTCACATACATACTACTTCAACATAAAATCCTTCTAGACTATGTCATCACCCGAGGTTACTTGAGATATCGATAATTAAGCTCTATGGATCGTTGTCATAATGTAATTTGGTATGTTCTGTTTAAGTAGAAGAGTAGAAAGACAAGGTTCGGTGATGAGCGAAATCCCACCTATAGGAGTTGGGACTTACCAGCAATATTAAGGGTTTTTAAAATGTCTGTCGAGTGAGAGTGAAATATGTTTTTGTTTTTTTTTCTTGTACTAGCTATAATATTTAGTTTACGTAATTAAACTTAATGCAGATTTACTTATTAATAGAGGAAATAATAAAGGAGTTACAGAGCAAAATTAAACGATTTGAAGGGGGGAGGGGGGTTTACTGTTTATCATGAATTTTAATTTTACGGCTGGCAGGCTCAATATGAAGTGAATTTTGGCATTTAGCTTTTGAATGTAAAATGAAAGGCTGAGTTCATTATTTAGTGAAATCTGGGTAGTAGAAGGGGATTACCTGAAATGTCAAGGCGAGTAAAGCTTTAGGTTGCTGAAACTGTACTCATATTTTTAATAGTTTTTTGGGGGGGGAGGGGTGTTCGGTCAAGGTACATCCAAAAAAAATTTTTTTTTAAAAACATTTTTTATAATTTGTGTTTTTTTTTTTTCGATCTACCTTAACCGAACCCCAAAAAAAACAACTTCTAATGGTAATATCTACGGTAAAAAATTTAAAAAAAAAATTAATAAAAACTCTCCATTTGTACTCATATTTGTTTATTAACCGAAACCATATTACTGGGGGTTTACCTGATATCCTTTGTTATACGAACTGTTTTTAATTTAAAAGCGATATGAAATTGAATATGTGACAGTAAATAACAATCGCAATTTTTTTTCCCGCCAAGAAAAATAGTGTTATTACAAGTGAGGGTTAATCTAAAAATTAGTGCAAAATATTCCTGAGGCCTAGAGGTTGTGTGGCTGACATTACCTCTTTCTTAAAGATGGAGGTCCTCGGGAAGAAAAGTGATTTCTGCAGAAATGTCAGTGTTTATGACAATCTTTTGCAACTGGTAATGTTTGCACCTGACATTAGTTAGACAGGAAAGGAAGTCTTTTAAACTTTCGCGAGAAAAATAAAATCAAGTCCTACTGTCTCAATAAGCAAATACGAAAGCTGAACCCCCCCCCCCCTCACCGTGTAATTCTCACAGTCTAAATTAGATTATCAGAAAAAAAAAAAATTTATCCCTGATAAATCTAAACAGTCTTCACTTTTATTGGTGTTTATTCCTTCTGATTGATTCACATGTATATTACAAGGAAAACTTGTGGCACCATGTTTTTTTTAAGTATTACGAATCATTTGCTTTGAAACTCTCCCTTCGAGAGAAAAGTACTAAGATATAGTTGAATAGGATTTTTTAATGGTTAAAGAAAGTGGTTTATTATTTTTTTCTTATTCTTACCCCATTCTAATTTTATATCCCTTAGTTTTTATTTCTCATTTTATATTCCCACGATTTGTTTGGATTTATAGATGAAGTTCTAAGTGAATCTTTCTACACTTCAATGTTTTCAGGTCACCGGTAACCCTTCAAAAAAAATTCCGGATATTATTCCCTCCGGATATGTGGGCTTTTCCCATCAAACATATTAATGGCTGAAACCAGATCAGACGAGATGAGGTGGGGGGTTAGAATCTGTTATAATTCAAAATCCTTAATATCTTCGTTATTTTTTTTTTTTTTTAAGATTGAGAAAAAAAATGTTATAATTTATAGTGAGTGTAAACGGGAAATTGTAAGCTGTAGAGAAATCAAGCTATTCACGTTATTCTCTGATGTGTGCTTAAATTATACAGCTTCTGCGTGACGGGCTTTTTAAATATTTATTTTTACTGAAAACTTTTATAAATACATATAAATAGGAAGTCATTTAGGAATATAAAAAGAAAGTTTGTGTGGGCGTACCTTATGTAAAATGGAGAATTCTATTTCTGTATCTCAGCCCATGTACGCAAACCATTAATCCATTGTAGATAAAATATGGTGAGATTGAAGGGAGACCAAATTGAGAAATCCACAATAACTTAATTAATTTTGTTTAAATTTAAATCTTTATTCATAACATTCTGTTAATAAAACATATTGACATTTGATGGCAGTAAACAAATATATGCATATATGCAAAAATAAATAAATAATACTGAATAGAAATAATAAATTAAATATATCATTGCAGAGAGAAAGGGCCCATTGACCCCCACTCCCAATAAATTTAAGCGTCAATACCCAAGAGAACGCTAGGCCATCTTCGTTTTAGTCGTCGGGGAGGGTTGTAGGGATTGGAGTCCAGCGACAGGGATTGGGCATAAGATTTAGTGTGAAATGGAAGCACATATAACGTGGAGAATTTGTAATTATTCTTAGGACTTTGGATTGATAGGATTGTATTCGTTGGATATTGGAAGGCTTAGCGGCACCCCACAGTTCTGCACCGTAGGTCCAGATTGGTCGTATAATGGTCTTGTAGATGGTCAGTTTATTTTCTAATGTGAGCTGTGAGCGCCTATTTATAAGGCTGTATAAGAGTCCGTGGCGTCTGTTGAGTTCTTGTCGTTTGATTTTAGTATGTTCATTCCAGTTGAGTCGTGAGTCAAGGTGGAACCCTAGGTAACGGACTGAATCAGAGAGAGGTATAGGTATGTTATTGTATGTAACATTATTAGGAGAATCTTTTCTTAGTTGAAAATTTACTTGTACGCATTTGGATTCATTTATTTTAATTCTCCATTTGCTGCACCACTGCTGAATAGCATCAAGGTGGTTTTGTAAATCGTTATTAGTATAGTAATAGAACTATATATAATCTAATAAGTGTAAGTATATTTTTTTTATCATCTAACTACATTTTAGACTTGTACCTTTACTTCTGAAATATTTCACCAATATCTAATTGCTTTATTGACTGAATTTCGCTTATAAAATCCTTCATCCATTATTTAATTGCTTTATCGACTGAATTTCAGCCCTAATATCCTTCCCCTATTCAAAGCCAATGAAAAGTGAGTGCAGTCCGGGAGTTCCCGGAGAGCGAGTGCCTGGAGAGTTGTGATTCCGCTGGAAGGATGATTAGCAGAGAGGCGCTCTGTGATTGAGGGGTCGTTGAGTGGAAGGGGAGCTCGGTCACGCTCCAAAAAGGTAATTCCAGACAACGGAAACATGTCCTCCGCCTAGCTCCAGCTCCAGCTGGAGGCTGTTTGTTCGTACTCCCATTCCCAACACCTGGAAGGAGTCGATCCCCTATCACTCTAGGGATATAGTCTTAGAGACACCTGACTTTTTTACGTATGCTTGCCTAACCTTGAGGAGTCGAGTAGGGAACCATTACCATTCTCCAGAACATGGGATTGTTGCGTCATAATAACGTTTTCTTCATTTCGTCATTGTCCTTTCCATTATATAATTTAATTTATAAATTTAACAAGATGAAGTGTCCGTCAGTCAATTCTACTCGTAAGTAGACATATTATCGTAAGTATTTCTAAAAAATTACTGCTTAAATTTAATTAGAAATTTGAACTATAAGTAGAAAGCTTAGCTAATAAAACATCCATCCCACCGATGGATATATGAAACTTAATCCATCATATGTATGTATGTGTATAATATTTCTATATAAAGCTTTAGTATCTGCAATTTTTAAAATAATGAAACCATATTAGGTATTTAAGCTTCTTTTGCTTAAGAAGCTTTTGTATAAGTACATTAGTTCTTTATTGTTTAAAATCGGTCGGGGAATATAATCGCAAAGCTAACAGTTTGTCACTGTAATTTTAAACGTTCTTCAATTTGGATGAGTAATACAAATTTTATGTATAGGAAATTTTCTTCCGTCCAAAATGTACAATGTTTGTCATTTATTTGGGAAAAAATAATTATTCATTACAATCTAACCCGAAGTGCCCTTAAAACAAAACTATTCAAAGGAGGTGGTTCGTGAACCGGTGGATTAGTGTTGGAGACATACTTTTGAAGTAATACAAGAATGTAAAGTTACTGAAGTCAGAAGTCGCTGTCCCTCGTTCCCTTTATTCTTGAACTATAGCTGAGGGGAGGTTATAGTGAGGTTGTATCCAAGAGCACATCTAACCTACACACTGGTGGGATTACGTTGAGCAAGCGCTGAATTTCTGTAACACTCTGTTGCTGTAGTCTCTGCAGTCAGCGTGCGCTCAGTTTTGCCTCTCATTTCCCGTCTTGCCAAACGACTACACGCCTTGTTGATTATCCAGGTGTACCTGCGGCTAATTACACTAAATTACTGAAATCACGAAGTCTCTTTCNTATTAATTTGTTCATTGATAGGAAGAGATTCAACTTAATTCTTCACAAGTGTGCCATCGCGATATACACATGGAGCTCGCAATTACAGACTCGTACATTATAATTGAGGCATGCTCTTTGCTAATGATTCCCAGGAGGCTTAGAATTACAGAACCCCGATACATACCATACGGACAGAAAGGAGTCATCTCAAAGTGTCGTCAATCCATTTTTTTCTCCTCATTAAAATTTCTGCGGAGGAATGCTAAGTGAGGACGGCGCGTGGCCGGGGCGAGTCGACCGATCGCCAGCCCCTCACTCACACATGGCCTGCCCCCACTCCTCCTCCCTGTGTCGGCTTCTTTCTTCTCACGGAGGCGGCACACTTCAAAGGGGCTCCCTCTCATCTCTTCTTAACTGGAGTTATACTGGCCGTTCTGAAAACATCTAACACCACCATTCACTCTCTATCACTACATCTCTCACTCTCTCTCTCTCCCTCTCTCAGCCCATTCTTCGCCCCCTCCATCTCGCTCTGTGGTCCCCCCTTCGCCCTTCGGCCCCCGCTTTAGGTCAGTTATTCTCTCCGAAAAGGTACCTCGTTCCAGGCTTCCACTTCATCGCGTCGTAGACCCTTCTGAGAGTTATGTAACCCCCACCCTACCTAAAAGTGGCCAGGAATAGTCCAGATAGGAGGATAATAATAAAAACTTGGTTATCCTTGGAAAGAAAAAGGACCTTCTGAAAGAACAAAAACAACCTGCCTAATATTCTGTTTCAAAGTTTTATTTTATCTTTCTAAAACAAAGTACTCT
The DNA here is from genome assembly GCA_000696205.2 of Oncopeltus fasciatus. Taxonomy (NCBI): domain Eukaryota; kingdom Metazoa; phylum Arthropoda; class Insecta; order Hemiptera; family Lygaeidae; genus Oncopeltus; species Oncopeltus fasciatus. Next base: position 286,663 of record KZ807495.1, on the reverse strand, counting down.
GAATTTCTTACAAGACAACAACAAGACTTTAATTCTTTAAGCAATAAATGCAAGGAAATTGAACAATTAAATCTTATTAGATGATCTTAGTTAGGGTCCTGTCAAGGTAGATCCAAAAAAAAAAATACAAATTTAGATAAAATGTATTTTTTAAAAAAAGATTATCTGCCAACGTTTCGGCTTACATTGTAAGACGTCTTCAGGGCTGTCTATCATGAAAACGAGAGAGGACGTCCTGTCCCTAAGTTCACATTTCCATGACTGAGTCACTGAGTGAACTTAGGGACAGGACGTCCTCTCTCGTCTTCATGAGTGCCCTGAAGATGGCTTACAATGTAAACCGAATTGTTGGCAGAAAATATTTTTTTAAATACACTTTTTTTTTTAATTTCGTATTTTATTGGATCTACCTTGACCGAACCCGAACTAAAATTATCTAAAAATAATATCTTCGGTCAAAAAAAAACTCTCCTTTTGATTATATTTTTAGTTTCTCCTATGCAATGGGTGAATTTTTTTTTTCTTATTGACTTCCGTACGGGAAGTCTACTGAGTTGAAGTTAGTTATCAATTATAATTATTGATTATTTTGATCCATGTTAATTTTTGTTATTAACTACTGTGGATGGGTTATAGAGAGTAATAGAAGACATAGATCTTACTTCTCACGGAAGGCCGAGTTTCAAAAGCACTTAGAGAAAGGCAAGTGAGCCTGAAATGCACCGAGCCTTCAGGACTTCGTCCTCTGTCTTTCGTAAGCGGCGCAGCTCTCTTATTTACATTTCTTAACACTTGCTCAGTCTCGGTGAGAGTTCGTTTTGACTCATTCCTGAAGAGCTGTGACTCATGAGGAGCGTTCTAATGGGCCAGCAGTCATTACTCGACAAGAATTGTCTCACGCAGCTGGTGAGTAATCTTAGCAGATTTCCCACGCTTCATTTAACTCGCATACAGACGGGAGTTAGTGACGAAATTTAATTTTATAGCCCGAGAAAGCACCAGAGACAACTAGGCTTGGATCTATACTTGCTGGGAGGGAATGGTAGGACATGTATTCAGCCATCTTAATTATATTTTTAAATATTCTTTATAAGTGCTCAAAAGTAAATTTTTAAAAGAAAATAAACGTTAGAAAAAATTACATTCTACACTTATTACATACTCACAACTCATATATAAACACAAAATTTACCTTAAAGACTCGTGGTGAAGTGAAGTGCGGGGAACTAGAAATTTTTCTCAACTCCCTCGGTGATGTAATGGTAGCGCACCCGCCCGGAAAGTGGGGGACCCGGGTTCGATTCCCAACCGAGGTAGAGAGCTTTTTTTCCTAGCTCCCAGTACGATTCAAATTAAAAATTTAGCCTATTTAAGAGTGTCACTTTTCACTTCCCGACTTCTTGGAGTGCTTTCGAAACTTACGTATTCTTCTGAAATATTTTTCTCCTTGCAAGACTAAGTCAGTCATGTATTCCTACCTATGTCCATCTTTAATGAAACTTTTTAGTTTACGCTGATTTTCTTTATGTAAGAGAAAAGTCACCGTACACTTTAAAAATGTGAAATTTATTAATTTTACATGTCCCTCATATATTTGGATTTTCCTCTTACATCAAATATGTATTATGTTAAGACTTCCTAATTTATAACTGTCTAAAGTGGTCGTGATTTTTCCTTGAACTTATTAAAAAAATCTCTCCCAAATGTCATTCACAGAAGTAATTCCTAAGACATGGCTTCATAAATTGCCAGAACGAGATTTAAGACGGGCTAACTACTTTTGAAAATTATTATAATATCTTGTACTTTATTCTAATTGCACTTTATATGGTATATATTATAGAAAATAATATTATCAATTATTAAGGTCTATTACATTACATTAATGTTTTCTTATATATGTTATAATATTTTTACTTACTTGAATGTTTAATGCAATGTTATATGCAGTAATATAATGTTATATCATCTTATTTAATTCTAAGTGTATTTTTAGGCATATTGTAGGTTTTATATCTGTTAAACATAATTTTATACTTTCAAATTGAAACACTTATGTGTATTTGTATTTCATTCCATTCTTCCTAGAAATTAATACCCCCAAATTGTGACTGAGGAGATTATTATATAATAATGTATTTCGGGCAGGTCATTTGTATTAATTCTGGTGTGAGAAACAAGTAAAACTATCAGTGGACCCATACTAACTAGTGATAGTTATCAACTATCAGTGGACCCCTACTAACTAGTGATAGTTATCAACTATCAGTGGACCCCTACTAAATAGTTATAGTTATAACTAGTGATATTTATCAAATATTCCGAAAGGATCTATCTAGGAAGAGTAGGCATGAAAGCCAGGATGTGCTACGTCTCCTGTATCTGGAGGAACACTTCCCAAAAACTGATGCAAGCCGATGGTGGAAGTCTCATTGGACAAGTCGGCTGCAAATAAAAAGGGAACATGTGTTTGCTCCTTCGGGTCCCAGGGAACATGTGTTTGCTCCTTCGGGTCCCAGGGAACATGTGTTTGCTCCTTCGGGTCCCAGGGAACATGTGTTTGCTCCTTCGGGTCCCAGGGAACATGTGTTTGCTCCTTCGGGTCCCAGGGAACATGTGCCTCGTCTAGATGGATTCAGGCGGAATTCTTCATCGAAGAGTTCTGGCTTATTTGATGGGATATGGGCTGGGCAGCAGTCTACAGCCCTACAAAAGAAATTGTTAAAGTCAGCCTCCTTCTTCCAAATCCACCCCCCCTCATTCTACCGATTTCAGCCATTAACAAACTCACCAATTTAAAAAAAAAATCAAAATGAAGGTTAAAAAACCGCATTTGGCTTCTTTATTTTAAAAATTGCGGAAGCTAGAGCGCGCACAAACAATTAGATAGATCTATTGATACACTTTGGACGAACTGTACTTTCAGCTAAAGTTGGATCGTTGAAGGACCGAAGAAATGTCTGGAAAATCGCTCATATTCACCACTGTAAACAGCTTGGTTTATTTGCGGGAAACCGGTTAAAAATACATATGTTTATGTTAAACAATAACGCGAAATAAAACGTAACATATCTGGTATCGAAACTGTAACCCTCTTCGCGACGTCAATATGACATAGCCCAACTGTTGTTGTTTTTTTTTTTTTGTAACTTGTCACTCCCACCCGCAAAATTGTTTTCAGGGGGGGGAGGGGGGAAGATTGGTGATTTCAAACGAAGTAGCCCATTTACTAACAAAACCGCGTGACATATTTACGACCTAGTGACGTGACCAACTAAGATTAGGTTATATTCGTCGAATACCCTAAGCCTTTCCAACATAAATTAATCAGGAAGTGTAAAATTCTTATTATATCATATGAAAAAAAAAAGAGATTATTGTGTTTAATTCATAGGTTTGAGCAGCTCCACCTTAGGCTGCCGGGCTTATCAAAGGGTTGCATTTGTTAGCTCGTTCCTTGCCCCATTCCTGTGTCACTACTTGGGAGATCAAATTTATCTTTTACATCTTATTTTAAGCATAAAAATTGTTTGATAAATTTGCACTGAGTTTCTACATAGATAAGCTATAGATGATGCTCTCTTTTTTTTTTTTCAACGTCCGGTAGGCCACAATTTTTATTTCATTCAATGAAATTTGTAGGGTAAATGCAAAACGAAAAGCTAAGCTCTTTAATTTAACCAAATCTTAGCTTTGGGGGAATCGAATAGGAGGGGGGATGTAATGTCAAATGCGAGTGAAACACTTTTTTTTTTTTTTTTTTATGTAGCGGCTCGACACAAAGTTATATATTGATATAAAATATATTTTAAGACTTATACAGTGAAATTAAACACACAGGAGTGGGGGTTTGCTTGAACCGTAAGTTTTATGGCGTAGAAGTCGCAATTAGTTGTTTTTTGTTTGTTTTTGTTTTTTCATGAAATTTGACATATCGCTTTAAAAGAAAAATTCTGAGATCAAGTTTGCCACAGAGTGAATTCAGACGACTATGAATGGAAATTACTAAAAATAGTAAAAGATATTTTTTCGCTGCAGCGGGCGTAATATTTAGTTTAGTATATTGAAACTCTACCCAGAATTTCTTATTATTAAAAGATATATTCTTGAAGTGTTAGATTATATTTGACATGGATAATTAAAATATAAATATCTATCAATTACGATACTGTTGAATCCCCATAATTAACGCAGTCCCTCTGCGATGCAATATTTATTATTCTGATTAAAATTCTATATGCTGTGTACAAGTTATCCCCCCCCCCTTGAAATACTTGAAATTCAAACAGCATTTCCTGAGTGTAATTTCACTGCTCCATTTCCACTGAGGTAGAAACCTAAAGGGGGTATCTTTACGATTGGAATAGGATATCTTCAGTGTCCGGGAAGTGGAAGTCGGCAACTTCCTCTCTGCTCTGACCAAGGAGGTGTGTGTCGGCATTCTCAGCTGTGCAGAATGGGGTCGGATCTAGGCGCTTCTCGCCCTGCCTAACTTGACTCCAGGCATTGATGTTAGCTCTTCCCAATGGACTTCTCATCAGATGAGACAATGCCCGAGGGATGTTCCACTTCATTTAACATTTTTTTTTTTTTTAAATTCCCTTTTCTTCTGTGGTTCCTGTTAACTCCTACTTATATATAACATAAGAGAAAAATATCTACATACTGGGGAAGCAGATTTCCCCAATATCTCATTCCCATAAAGAATAGATACATAATTAAATGCGAGTAAATGACTTTTTTAATCTGAAAGCCAGAAAGGGTATAAAGGGAAATGTTAAAGTAACTGATGCCGATTGAGAAGAGGATGATGTGAGCTCTCCTAGTTATATTCTTAAATATTATTGAGATGTTGTTGACTGGAGAGATATATGATTTAATAGGTATTTGGAAGGGTTTGATCCAAGTACCAAACTATTCAACTATGGACTGATCCCCAATTATCTCTTAAATATTAAATAACTTTCTTATTCTGTGTCTTAGTTAAAAATTTTATAGAAAAGTTAGAAAATTACTTTTTTCTTTTATTACTATTGTACTCTCTTATTTTATCAAAATCTTGAAGCAATTAACGATTTTCAATTTTGATCTTTTGCTAAATTTCCCCACCTTAATCCTATATTTGATGCCATTTAACTCGTGCAAAAAAAATATTATTATCTAATATTAACAATTCTCTAATTTGTTCTTCTTTGAAACCCTCTTCTTCTACTACGAGATTTCTGTAATTAATGGATTTATGTGAAAGTTTACGTAAAATAACTATTTTAGTTTTTTTATTTTGAAATGAAAGGGAGACCTCTGACCTCCTTGATTTTCCTTGTTGTTATTCATTTTTAGTAAAGTATAAATGTTTAAAAATTGCATTTTATTTATATTAGACATTTTATCATATGATTAATAATAATAAAGATACCACTGATTTTTTGCTTCTGTTTTTCTTTGACCATTGAAAACACTAAAGTTGTCATTACCTTGTGATAATCTTCTTGTCTGTTTAAAGGGTACCGGTGGGCGGACAGAGGACAACAGACCTCGTTTTATTCCTGTCACTACACTTGAAGATGTGCAAGCCGTACGCTGTGCTGAGTTTCATCCACAAGGGAACATATATGCTGTTGGATCAAATTCGAAAACATTGAGGATATGTGCCTATCCAAAACTTTCAGACCTGAGGTAGGCCTATTGTACCACATATTGCTGTTTTGTTTTCCTTCATATAATTTGTAGCAAAACTTTAATTTAAATTTTTAAAATTAAATTTAGTAAGTAATAATACAATAGAATAATTTTTTAATAAGAATTTATTTTCACTGTCATAATTTGTTTCTGTGTCTTATTTCCATTAAGGGAAGACCACTTGGCCTATGCTCCCACTGTGTTATTCAAGAGAACAAGACATCATAAAGGCTCCATCTACTGCATGGCATGGACTCCTGTAGGAGACCTTATGGCTACAGGAAGCAATGACAAAACTGTTAAACTCATGAGATTCAATCCAGACACTTCAAACCTAGAAGGTGAGTATTATTATATATTCAAGGTCAATATTAGAAGATATTNAAATTTTTAGAATATTTTTTTAAAGTAAATTTATTTCATTTAAAATTTAAATATGATAATGTGATGAGATGAAATTTTTACATGAATGTTTTAAAAAAATAATTAACTTATATATATACTGTTCTGGTTACTATCAGAAAGGGAAAAGAAGATGAATAAGAGTACATTAGGCACATACAGACCATAGTGTACAGTAATTTGTTTCAAATTTATTAAATTATTTTGAATTAGTTTTCCTATTTAAATTTTTTTTTCACATTAGTCCCACAACATTCAGTATATATATAAAGTTTTTATAATAATTCAATTAAAAATAACTTATGCGGTACAATCTTCACAACAGAAATATAAATAAAATGAACAGAAAATCATTTTATTTATTTCAAATAAAATTACTCCTCTTAAAAATTATAGCAATACATTTACTATATTGGATTTAATATAAAATATATTTACTATAAATGGAGATTTTCTAAGAGCTTACAGAGGGATACCTCTAGGGAATTATAAGTTAAACTAAAATACGATCACATTCTATAATTAATTTTGAAGTAATAACAGAAAGAACTTTAATCCACTTTGCCAATCAACACATGACATATTAAATATATAAACATGTGTATTAATCTCTAGCTCTTCAACATGCACCAAAATAAATATAGTATTTTTCTTTTTAAAGGGGTTTTGCAAGGAAAAAATCTCAACCTTTTATTGCACTTTTTTATCTCAATCTTTCTTTTATTTGTATTATATATTGCAGAAAAAATTGTTTTTCATGCTAATGGTTTCAAAGAAAACAGAATGCTTGAAATCATCCTCCAACTAGATGGAGTCCTAGAGTATAGACTCTCTGTATCATATCTTTTGGTCAGACTGATGACTAAGATTCTTAAGATCAGAATATGAGAATGTCAACTTCAATTACAATTAAAATAACAAAATTTGTATAATTCCAATTAGGTAAGAGATTGGGCAAACATAAAAAAAATTGTAAATAAAAAGCAAATAAATAAAGTGTGAATTGATTCAATATCTGGATTTTATTTCTCAACTTGTATAAAGTTTTCAGTTGCTATTATACATTTTTGTTTCTAAATATTTATCTCCATATTCTCTAAATGTGTGAGCCCAAATACTCAAATCTTATACATGAAGCCATATCATGAGTTTGATTTTTTACCACTTAAGGAAAATCCATTTATCCTTTATCCTTAGAATCCATTTATGATTTTTCTTCATAGAAATTTGGGATACAATTCTCAAATAATTGAGAAGCAAAAATATTCATTTCTCAAAACATTTAAAACTAATCATGAAATTCTGCCAGTTTCCGACTAAAATCTTATACACCTCAAACAAGTAAAAGGAACAACTTAAAGGTTTATTCCTAAAGGTTTTCCTAATACTAAGATGGTGATAATGTCTCCTAAATTCACCAGATAATCAGATATTTATTAGTTGATCTATGGAGTTAAATACTGCATTAAGAAGTTGCCAAAGATTTGAAGCCTTTATTCTATGAAATTTCACTTAAAAAGGGAATTCTATATTTATGAAATTATTAATACATTTAAATTTAATATTTTTCTTAATAACCACTCTTTCTTTGCGGATGAGTAACTCTAAACAGGTTATCATTCTTATTTTCTTTTGAATTTATTTTCACTGTCATAATTTGTCTCTGTGTCTTATTTCCATTAAGGGAAGACCACTTGGCCTATGCTCCCACTGTGTTATTCAAGAGAACAAGACATCATAAAGGCTCCATCTACTGCATGGCATGGACTCCTGTAGGAGACCTTATGGCTACAGGAAGCAATGACAAAACTGTTAAACTCATGAGATTCAATCCAGACACTTCAAACCTAGAAGGTGAGTATTATTATATATTCAAGGTGAATATTAGAAGATATTAATTTTCTGTGAATATTAGTATATTTTTTTTAATATTTGAAATATTCCTTAATATTTTGGTATGATCTAATAGAATTCATATAAATTTAATAATACAAACCACAATAACTTTGAGACTTATTTGAGACTTAACTTTAGAGTGAGCCGCCAACCTTCGAGGGGGACAGAACATAAGTTTTGCTTAGTACGCTTAGTTCTGATGATGGGATCATGGAACCTCATGAAAAGTTCTTATTTATGATCAATAGAAGTATATTGTGCTGAGAAACAAATTTTGTTTCGGTACTTGTTTAGAAATACCTCAGAAAATACCTTCCCAAACAAATAAAGAGGAAATAAATGCTTTTTAATAAAAATAAAAATTGTTTTAATAAATACTCTCATTATTTTAAAAAACAAAGATAGGAAACTAAATGTCAAAGTAGGTAACCAAACATTTGTTTAATCGTGTTTGTTTAATACATTCTATAATTTACATTGATTGTTAATTATATTTAATAAATACTTTTATAACTGTTTATACATTTTGAAATACATAGGCTTCATTACTATCTCCTTTTAAAAATCAACAATAATAGCCATAAAATTATCTGTAAAAGTTAAAAATTTTAATTGCTCAATGACCACTATCAGTTGATGTGCAATAAATAACATAAAATTAAAAAAAACAGTCAAAGGAAGGAAAAGAGTCAAACTCAAGAGTCAAATATATACTTGTTGACATTTTGAGATATCCTATTTTAGATTTAATCCATAAGATATTTCATTCAATATTACAGCTGTGTGTATGTGTGGAAATTTATGTGAACGTGTATATGTCTGATTTTATTGCAATAAGCTTATAATTTTTAAAATAGGGTACTTTAATTGATTTTAATAAACAGAATAAATATGTCAAATTACTAGAGACTTGTCCTATGTTAACTATGAAACATAATATTTGTATGTAGGCAGAAGTTAGCCAGAGAGTGAGATGATAAAAATGTTTTTTAGCTGCACTAAAAAAGCTATATTTACACTTGCATTTTGCACAATATTAGTAGAGCATACATAATTTCTTAATTCCATTAGAAAACCAGATTTTATTTCGTCAAATATATTTAAGAAGGTGAGATAGTGACACTGCTGAGATTTACTGATTAAGCAACATACAATTTATGCCATAAATTTTCTTGTATTATAGAAATACTACATTGTTTGGATATATTCTATAGTTCACTATGAATTATACTACGAGTTCCATACCATATAAAGTTTTTATAATAATTCAATTAAAAATANNNCTTTTTTTTTTTTTCTTTTTTTTTACCTGCTACCAAACATAGGAGCCGGGGAAGGGATCTCAATCAAGCGATTCATTGTGTTTATTCTCGACCCATAGCAGATTTTATTTGTATTTTTGGTCATTTTTCTTCATTGATTATAAAAAAAGTAACTAAGGAATTCCATTTTATACACTGATTTACCAATCTCTTCTCTTAAAAAGAATTTGTATCATTGTTTCTTAGAGTCGTCAGCCACATTTAAAATCATGCCCTGCCAGTTAATCTATGACTTTTTGTCATAAAATAACGGGCTCAAGTTCTTAAACAGATCTATACATAAAATTACTTTCATGTGTTCATCTATACATGTAAATTACATGTGTTCAAATAAAGAGTTTTTGACCACAAATATTATTAGTAAATGTTCTAAGTGTTTTGTTGCGGTTCGATCCAAAATACAATTTTTTCAAATTGTATTACCGAACCCCAACAAAAAGAACATCTACCAGTACGTACACAGGGTCCATAAATATTATGGATAAATACCATGATATGTTATACCACATATCTTTATAAGCCTGTCAGCATTATCTTCAAATACTATTTAGTGCTCAACCAAGTACAAATGAACCAAACAGAGAACCATATTTCTCTTAAATATTACCCATTCAACTAAAGTTAAGCCGATACAACTCTTCATTCACTGATATTTATCTATAATTTCAAGAGGTGCTCAGTGGCTTTCACAGTCAATATAGCCAAAATGAATTCTAGGTAGATTTTAATTCAACCTGTTTAAGCAGTTTAACCAATTATTTTGTGAAATTCCCCTATTGTCTAATCCCCATTATAGACTGTCATATTATCTCAGTGCCAAATAACCTTTTCATTATCTGATGAAGAAATAGACTTTTCTTAAATGAATTTCAATTTACACATATTTAGATGATATATTTTATAGGTAAAATTAGATGAAGAATAATTTTGGTTACAATCAGGTTTAACTTTGCTATCTAAGACTTTGTGGTTTTTCCTTTTTTTTTAAATTTGGTTTAGTATTAGAACATTAAAAGTTCCTGATAATTTTCAAAGTACCAAAGAGCCTTCCTTCCTTTAGATAAATTAGTCCATCAGGGTGGACCTCACTTGTAATATAATAAAAATGACTTAGAGAAAGACTTTTCTAATTACAACTTATTTGAAATGAATGTATCAAATGATTGATTTATTTGGGGAGTGTTGTCATACACAGACATCATCTTATCTCAGTAACATTTATATTAGGAGGCAAATTTTAGTAAGAAAACGCACTATGTATTATATTCTGGCATTATCAGAATATCACAGTTTTGCACCTTACCTGAACGCTTACTGATGAGCTTTTTCAAGCTTACATAGCAGGTACACAAGTAGCCCCATTTCCAAATTATTGAAGATATTAAATTTATCAGAGGAAAAATTAAATAGTCATTCATGGACCTAATCATTATATTTAGATCCAAGAATGTCATTAATTTTATTAGGGATCATTAATCAGTCATGACATAATATAAAGGTTCACACTATTTTGATCTCAGTTTGGCTGAGGGCCTTTACACTGTAATTTAATTAATATACTTCCAGAAACATGGATGACATAATATTCCCTATATAATAACCAATTCATGAGAGGGAACAGAATAAAAAAATCTATCTGTCCTCAGATAGAATGTGAAACCACAACCAAAATTGACATAATATTCCCTATATAATAACATTTAATAAGAGGGTACTAAGACAATTTAATTTAGGGTCTCCATAAAACTTGGTCATAGTTTCATTTGCAACACCGTAATTATTTTCAATTATTATTTAAGCTTTCAGGTGTATTACCATTAATATTAAATCAGGCTTTCAGGAGACCATAGATGCCCAGGGGGGAATCAGTTGTTACGGTTGTCTGTTTTTGACCCATGGCACACTAGAATATGTGTGGTCAGCTTTTCTGACTGCCAAATTTTTTCGATATAATGAAACACTTTTTTTCAAAAGGAACTCAACATCGGTGCCTAAACTTTTAAAATAATGATCTCTTTCATAAATGAAATTTTTATTTCATTATAATTTATTTGAAGAAACAGCAGAACAAATACGCAAAACTATTTTTGATTGCTCTTTTCCCTGTTAGCTCTGAATTATTATGTTTAATAGTGGTTTTTGCTTATTTACTTATCGTAAAGGGTTTTTTAAAAAAACAATTTTTTTATTATTTTTTTAAAATTTTTGTCTAACATATGTTCCCTATTAATTATTTTGAATATATTTAGTTAGATTTGTTTATAATTTTTATCAATTTTTACATAATGAAAAGTGTTCTGATTAGTGTGTATACAAATGATGAAACTTGATTTTGAATTTATTTGGCAATTAATAATATAGGTAGGGAGGATTTAAGGGATTCCTAAAGGAATAAATAGCCTATAGTTGGCTACTTTTACAGTTATTTCTTTAAAGGTTTTTGGAATAGTGGAAATAGGGGGCTGACAATGGTTCCTATTCACTTTGTATATTAACTTGCAAAATATCATTTTGGCCACTTAAAAACTTTTAAAAAATCATGGAATTAATATGAACTCTCCCCTGAAATATGATAATATATAATATAAAGGGGTGATACTCTCCCCTCAAATTCTAAGTATTTTCTTTTTGATATTATTTCTAGATCAGTTATATTATTTAATAGAATATATCACTTATTAAACACTCTTTCTTTTATGTTTACAGGTCAAGAAATAGAGCTAACAATGCATGATGGAACTGTGCGTGATGTCTGTTTCTTGGAGGACACTGTCAACAAATCAAGTCTCTTGATCAGTGGTGGTGCTGGAGACTGTAAGATATATGTTACAGACTGTGCAACTGGACAGGCATATCAAGCTCTCTCTGGACACTCTGGTACGCATTGCCTCTTCACTGATACTTTAAATAGTTGTTTTAAGTTCTTTTAATTATACTTATAATAATTTTAATTACACATTATTTCCACTTAAATAATACTACTGTAAAGATTTTAGTAAATTAATTTTATTTAAGAATTTTTTCAAAAATAAACTATTGTAAATGTAACTTACATGATTATCATAGACCTTTTTTACCAGTATGCAGTGATTGGTTTTAACTTTTTTTTTTTTTTTTTCTTTTTTTTACCTGCTACCAAACATAGGAGCCGGGGAAGGGATCTCAATCAAGCCATTCATTGTGTTTATTCTCGACCCATAGCAGATTTTATTTGTATTTTTGGTCATTTTTCTTCATTGATTATAAAAAAAGTAACTAAGGAATTCCATTTTATACACTAATTTACCAATCTCTTCTCTTTAAAAGAATTTGGATCATTGTTTCTTAGAGTCGTCAGCCACATTTAAAATCATGCCAGTTAATCTATGACTTTTTGTCATAAAATAACGGGCTCAAGTTCTTAAACAGATCTATACATAAAATTACTTTCATGTGTTCATCTATACATGTAAATTACATGTGTTCAAATAAAGAGTTTTTGACCACAAAAATTATTAGTAAATGTTCTAAGTGTTTTGTTGCGGTTCGATCCAAAATACAATTTTTTAAAATTGTATTACCGAACCCCAACAAAAAGAACATCTACCAGTACGTACACAGGGTCCATAAATATTATGGATAAGCACCATGATATGTTATACCACATATCTTTATAAGCCTGTCAGCATTATTTTCAAATACTATTTAGTGCTCAACCAAGTACAAATGAACCAAACAGAGAACCATATTTCTCTTAAATATTACCCATTCAACTAAAGTTAAGCCGATACAACTCTTCATTCACTGATATTTATCTATAATTTCAAGAGGTGCTCAGTGGCTTTCACAGTCAATATAGCCAAAATGAATTCTAGGTAGATTTTAATTCAACCTGTTTAAGCAGTTTAACCAATTATTTTGTGAAATTCCCCTATTGTCTAATCCCCATTATCGACTGTCATATTATCTCAGTGCCAAATAACCTTTTCATTATCTGATGAAGAAATAGACTTTTCTTAAATGAATTTCAATTTACACATATTTAGATGATATATTTTATAGGTAAAATTAGATGAAGAATAATTTTGGTTACAATCAGGTTTAACTTTGCTATCTAAGACTTTGTGGTTTTTCCTTTTTTTTTAAATTTGGTTTAGTATTAGAACATTAAAAGTTCCTGATAATTTTCAAAGTACCAAAGAGCCTTCCTTCCTTTAGATAAATTAGTCCATCAGGGTGGACCTCACTTGTAATATAATAAAAATGACTTAGAGAAAGACTTTTCTAATTACAACTTATTTGAAATGAATGTATCAAATGATTGATTTATTTGGGGAGTGTTGTCATACACAGACATCATCTTATCTCAGTAACATTTATATTAGGAGGCAAATTTTAGTAAGAAAACGCACTATGTATTATATTCTGGCATTATCAGAATATCACAGTTTTGCACCTTACCTGAACGCTTACTGATGAGCTTTTTCAAGCTTACATAGCAGGTACACAAGTAGCCCCATTTCCAAATTATTGAAGATATTAAATTTATCAGAGGAAAAATTAAATAGTCATTCATGGACCTAATCATTATATTTAGATCCAAGAATGTCATTAATTTTATTAGGGATCATTAATCAGTCATGACATAATATAAAGGTTCACACTATTTTGATCTCAGTTTGGCTGAGGGCCTTTACACTGTAATTTAATTAATATACTTCCAGAAACATGGATGACATAATATTCCCTATATAATAACCAATTCATGAGAGGGAACAGAATAAAAAAATCTATCTGTCCTCAGATAGAATGTGAAACCACAACCAAAATAAAATATTTAAAACCTATATAATAACATTTAATAAGAGGGTACTAAGACAATTTAATTTAGGGTCTCCATAAAACTTGGTCATAGTTTCATTTGCAACACCACTGATCACTTCAGCTTCCATGTAAATTGATCCTCAAAACATAGTACTTCTCTCTTTTTTTAAATAAGTAGACAAATTAGCAATATTTTTATTTTACAATTAAAATTTCCTGATTTTTCAGGAGTGGATTGTTTTCTCTAATACTTGAAGACCAAACTCTCTATGATTAATCATCACACAGTCTATAGTCACACAGTTTATATTTAATATATGTCAATTTTGTAAATAATAATTCTTAATAATTTGGTCCCTGAAGGTCATGTGTTGTCCTTGTACAACTGGGGAGGCGCAATGTTTGTGAGTGGGAGCCAGGATCGCACTTTCCGTTTCTGGGACTTGAGAACCCGTGGCTGCGTAAATGTTGTCACACCCATTACATCTCCTGGAACTAGGGTAAGTCACGTAAATTTTATCTTTTTTTCATGGGGAATGTAGCATTTCTCAAGACTTTTGAAGAGTGGTGGTTGCAATTCTATACAAGGAGTCTTATGAATAATTATAATTCAGTTAATTGATAATTAATGTAATTTATGTATATTAATGTAATTTATATATTACACTATTGAAACCCTTTATTCAAGATTATACGGTTTTGAAAATTTTTGATTATGAAACTTGCCTATCTCTACTTCCTGCCACAGAAAAAGGCATAGTTGAAACAAATTTCTTGCATTCTTCATACTTGAAATTGACAATAAAACTTTAATCCCAACATTAAAAAATATTTAATCTTAGCTGATTTTAAGTGTGTTGGCCAAAGGATCCATTAAAGGCTCTTAAATCTGGCATTGCAGATTTCATTCTCACCTTTGGCAGGATTTTATCCAGAAATAAAATCCTGCTCAGTGCCATGGATATTAATATTAGGATGGATGCTTGTAGATAATCCCTGCATCCTGACCATAAGTGGTGAAATGGGAAGTAAAAAAAAAAGTCTCATTGGTTAATTTTTATCTCTCTTTATCATTAATATGAAAGCATTTCTAATCACTACTTTTAATTGTTTTGAAAAATACCACAGCAGCTTGATAATTTTTTTTTTTTTTTTTTGTTGTGCGTATTGACTGCTGATGGTCATTAGTGCTTTTTATGTATTATTCTAACATTTATTATTGCATCATATTCATAGAAGTGAAATATTTTTATATTGTAGTCTGGATCAGCAGTAGCAGCAGTCTGTGTAGACCCCTCTGGGCGACTCCTAGTATCTGGACATGAGGACTCTGCTTGTGTGCTGTTTGACATCAGAGGATCTCGTAGTCTACAGGCTTTCAGACCTCACACAGCTGATGTACGCTCCATTCGTTTCTCTCCCAGCGCTTACTACCTCCTCACTGCAGGCTATGACAACAACCTTGTTCTCACTGATCTACAAGGTAATTCTGATGTTTCATAATGTTTCTTTTAAGTTATAAAGAATATTTTTAATGAAGTTTTTACTTTTTACTTCTAAAAAGTTTCTTAAAGCATTCTTTGATCAAATGAGTAATGATATGCTACCCTGTAACTTATATTGGAACCCTTCAGAACTATGTATTTCACCAACTCTCGTTTTTGAAGAAAATAAACTAAAAATGTTAATTGTTATCTAAAATTATTAAAAATGTGTGCCTTCATTAAACATTAATATCAAGAAATTTATAATACAAATTAAGAAGTTATCTATGAATTGCTTTTGTGCTTAAATGAATGTTATTTAACAGGTGATTTGACAACACCTATTCCGAGTGTGGTAGTGGCGTCTCATTCGGACAAAGTAATCTCTGGCCGGTGGCATCCGACTGAGTTCAGCTTTCTCAGCACCTCAGCAGACAAGACAGCGACCCTTTGGGCCTTACCTCCTATCTAACCTTCATACCTAGGAATATAACTCACTCATAACTTCACTTATATCCTCAACTCTTTTTCTTTTCCTTTTGAAATTTTTTTATTTTATTTTAGGCTCCTTA
Organism: Oncopeltus fasciatus; assembly: GCA_000696205.2. Lineage (NCBI taxonomy): Eukaryota > Metazoa > Arthropoda > Insecta > Hemiptera > Lygaeidae > Oncopeltus > Oncopeltus fasciatus. The sequence continues at coordinate 270,505 of KZ807495.1, read as the reverse complement.
ATTAACTATTCTTTTAATGTAAAAGTTTGTAATTTAATGTGTAAATATTGTAATTCTCAAATTTCATAAAGAAAGCAAATTTTCTCAGTTCACTGAGTGAGTGATTGCTTCCATATGTGTACTTCTTTAAAATACAAGAGTGCATTAAATGTTGATATTAATTTTTCATTGTATATGATTGTTTAAGGAAAAGCTTAATTGACTGACTTGAAAGCTACTGATTGTATTGTTGCCAAAATTTGTATATTTTTAATAAAAAGAATTTGTATGTAATATTTTCATTTGTAAATTATATGAGTTTTGTCTTTCCAGTTACAAGTCTTTAAAACATAGACTAGTCAGGATAGAAATTGAATATACAAAGGGGATATATTTCAATGTTTTACTGCAAATTATTTATTATTGTTAAAAGTTTTGTATTATACAAGATTTAAACTGCACCATTAATGTTTTATAAGTTTTTTTGTTACATGTTATCTTTGTTTGGAAACATATTTTTAATGTTAAAATGAGCCTTGAGAGTGTTTAGGATGTTATGAATTACATTCCAAACTTTAAAGTTCTCCTTGCTTTGTAGATTTTACAATTGTCTATTTAAACAAAAAATCTCTTAACCCACATAATTTAGGTCGTCATGGGTTATACTTGTAAAGTAAAGGAATTTAAACCTGTGAGATAGAGATTACTGACCTCTATTATTACTCACCTTCTATAAACCTGAAATTGAATAAAATACAAAAAATTATTCTGAATTATGTTATAACCATCCTCCCTATTTTATATGGTTTATGTCATAGTAACTAAGCTTTAATGAATAAACAGATTTTCTTAAACCATATGTACTGAGTTATTAAGGCTCATTATTGAACTAAACTTAATTCAAGTTTTATTCCTCTGCCTCATTATCAAGGATAAGAGTATTATATTTTTTATTGTTTTGTAAAATATAACTTTGAGTATTGTTATAGGCTAGTTTCCTACCTTGAATTGGATCTGACTTAAGATTTAGGAATTTTTAACAACTAACAATTATTTTCCTATATAAATTTAACATATCAAAATTGACTTCATTCACTCTTTTAATTTTTTTTTATGTACTAATTAGGGAGACATTCTGCAATTCAATGGTGAGTCAGCTAAATTTAAATCCATCAGCCCTCATTGCAAGCTTCCTTCTTAGTAATTTTCTTTTTAAGGGTTTTTAAAAGCTTCAACTTGTATTCAAGATAGTTTTTAATGAACTTATTTGCTCGCAAAAAATATAATTATCCTTTCTTGAATAATCTATTACTTCATCAAGATTTATTGTATAAGGGAACTGAAAGAAAGCTTTAATAAATGTAAATCTCATGGACTAATAATATTAATTTATATTTCCAATAGTTTGTTTAATATTGAATTTTGAAATATACCTTATAATTTTTATAATGTAATTTATTATAT
>KZ807495.1:221309-232090 GCA_000696205.2 Oncopeltus fasciatus | reverse complement strand
TTTTTTTTTTTTTTTTTTTTTTTTTTTTTTTTTTTTTTTTTTTTTTTTTTTTTTTTTTATACACCCATTTATTTAATACCATAGCAAAGAGAAGAATTATTTACAAATAAAAAATTATAAATTAAATTTAATATTGTACTTCTTTAATGATGACTTTTCTTAAAAGTATTATTATTATATGAGAGAGAACTTACTAATTTATTGTTTTTCCAGTCTGAAGCCACTGTTTTAGTAAATATTCGTAATAAGAATCTCCTCGAGCCCCAAGTTTGATGTCAGCATAATTTTGGAAAAGACCAGTTTTTGGATTAATAAATACAGGAACTAAACCATCGAGTTTTTCAAGGGTGTGAACATGTTCTGATACGCGACTAGCAGCTTCCTATTGAAAAAAAAAAAAAAAAATCCAAGTTAAACATAGAATGAGGTATGACATAAAATTACAACAAAACTTCTGAATGTGGCTCAATAGAGCTAAAATGATATATTCAGAATGATAAAATTGAGATAAATAGTGCCTTTATTAATTTTAAATAAGGTTGGTGATATTTGTAAAGTCAAATTCAGGTTATTATAAATTAAATATACTTGAGTTTTTGAGAATTTTATATACATTTGGTAATAATGTGATATCAAAGGGAAGACTGCTGAATTAAATTTAAAACATTCCATGAAAAAAAAATTAGAAAGATAAATTAAAAGAATTTTTTAAATCTTCATTTNTTCTCTCCAAAAAATATAAGAGTGTATGTCACATCTAAAAAAATTCTGAAAAATGTATTAACCTTAATTAAACAACTGTAGATGAATATGAACATACAAGTAACGATATAATTACCTCAAACTTGGGATCATTAGTAATTCTTGATAGATCTCTAAATTCCAGTTGTACAGTAGTTACTTCTGAAGTAGAACTATCAGGGCCCCATCTAGGCGGATGGGCTTGGTGAGTTGCTAGGTTCACATCAGAATAAGGAATACCTGAGGGTGACCGGGTAAAACAGGGAAGTAGTCTTTCTCCAAGGTCTTTCTGTAATAATCATACAACAAAAAATATTTAGAAGAATGCTATATAAAGATGTATAAAGATTATTTTCAATGATTAGAAATTCTACGACAGGAGAAAGAAAAGAAACCCCCTTGAATTAAGCTGAAATTTTGAAAAATGAATGAAAAACGAAAACCAATAGAAATTTCACAACTTCAAAGAATGTAGAATTGAACAGCAAATAATAATAATGCTTGGTTATGCAACTCATTATGTTTGAAATACTTGATCATAAAATATCAAGATAATTACCTGATTAATAAAAATCAATCAAATTAATATAAAAAATGTCAATGTTCCCAAAATTTCAAGAAGCTATCATATTAAATTCACATTAATATATGGAATTGCACATTTTGAGTGGCATAAAATAATGTTAAGTTTCATAATTAATGGATGTCAGAAACTGTATAATAACAAATCTCAATTTATAATTAAAGGTGGAAAGCCTTTAAAATTCAGCCTTAGCCAATGTTAAATGAAACACTTCTATTCAAATTTGCACTCTTCATCACAAAGGATGTATAGTTTAATGCAAATTAACAATTTACATACAACTTCACAATAAAAAGTTGCAAAGATATTTTTTTTTAAATTTAATTCTGAGTGCTTTAATTTTAAATTAATTATAAGTTTTAAACAAATGTATTTAATTTAATTTTAAGAACATTTGATTTTTATAGTTAATGTGATGCCTTAAAATAATTGTTAATCCAAATCAAATTATTTTTATAGCCAAGTAGCCTCATAATCCCAACACTGGTTGATGGTTGTAATGAAATGTATGATTAAAATAATTAATGAACATAATGAATGAAAAGAAGTTAACTTACAGCTTTATCTTTATATAGTAAATCCCCTGTGAGATGATAAGCAGCAAGAAGGCCACCGAGGACACGTATTGTAACTTCAAACAAATTAACATCATCATTGTACTGGTTGAATTTCAGTCCTGTATCAATCCAATTGCGAGCTTCTTTAAGTTCTGTAATAAAATTCAACAAACATTTACTTTTTTAGTCTATTTTTCTAATTGAAACTTTACATTAATTTTTGGATTATAACTATGCTTTACTTATTTATCATTTACTAATACTTCTTTTAAGGTATTTTTAGAAGGATCCATTTTCACTAGGTAAAATAACATAGAGGGTTCTGAAAAAGAGATGATAATTTATAAAAGCATTAGCAGAAAAAAAATGGAAGATTTTAACTTACACAGTTTGGTAACAAATGCTGAAGATGCTGAAAAATTATTAAGAACATTATGCTTGATATAAGATAATTAATATTAATATTAGACAGTAAAAACAAGGACACAATTTATAATCTTTAAAGAAAGACATAAACAAACTTTTTCTTTCAGCTTCAAATCAGTTAAGGTTTGCAATTGACAATTGAAGATTATTTGGTATGAATTTATATTTTTCATAATTTAAAGTTGACTTCAAATTTATTTTAACAACTTTTAGGACCTTAAAGGATAAGGGAATGATTTTTGACCTAAATAAGAACATAAAATAAAATCTATAATAAAAGTCATCAGGTGTCATCTCCATCTGTCTACTGCAGAGTAAGATATTGAAAGTTTATACGTGTGAGACAGAAGATTTTCAACTTTTTTGTCAATGCTATCTCTTCCAAAAAGACTAAATATTGAACCCTGTTTGTAACAGAAGTAAACAATTTTTTTAGATCACCAGCCTAAGCTAGTGAATATCTAAAGTTCTTAAAATTTGATTATTACTTAGATTCTTGAAAAATTACTAATTTCCTATTATTATTTTTTTAAAATACTTGTTTCACTGCCTTGGCAATATTGTCAGCAGAAAGAGTATTACAAAATGACCTTTCAAGTGCTCCCAATTCTTTTCAATAATAAGATAAAAAATCAAAAAATGACAACCAATTAGCAGATTTTGAAATGATCTAGCACCTTTATTTTTCAAGTTATCAAAATGCGAATTTTGGTTTTTTCATTACTTTTTTAGCTCTTTAAAATTGTTTATAAGAAATTGGGGGTCATCTGCAAACCCCTACTTTTGGACGCACTACAATACAATGGACGCCCTACTTTTGGATGCAATACATATGTGTATAACAATCAAAGAACAAGTCACACATTTTAAAACTAGAGGTGGTGTACCATCAATTTTTCTCCTTGCCAGGTCAACTGATTAAGTAGGAAATGCATTTAAGTTATTTTAAAATGAAAACACTGTGTTTATATAATTTTGAACAGACCATATTTTTAGCCTTTCCAATGTAGGATCCATGAAGGTCTGTTGAAATTTTTCAAAACTTGTGTCAAACATCATCTAACTTTTGGGCAGATGATTCATTATATGCCCTAACTGTGACTTAATGTGAAATAAAAATTGGGAAAGATGAGTTTAAGGAGGCGATAAACATCAATTTTTTAAAAGTAAAACAAAGAATTTGGTCATTCAACTATTATATATACATATATATATATATATTTTTTTTTGTATTATTTCATTAATACAACTATTGTATTAATAATATTATTTTATCTGGGGGAAAAAAAAAGCTAATAGAATTCATAATTTATCAAAAATAAATGTATCCCATCCCTTCAATAATAGGAATACAATTAGGTTTCAGTAGATATTAATTGAAATTAAACTTACTATTCACTTTTGTACAACCTCATGATGTACCAACATCATGTTCGTATTGAACACTTTTTCATTAACCACTTTTAGCGTCAAACCTACCATAACATTTATTCATGGATATTCCTTGATATCTACAAAACACATAGGTCCAGTTTCATTCACTTTAAGACAAACTTCAATTATTAAATAAAATTTAACTCTAAAAGTTAAAAAAAAAAAAAAAAAAAACTTGTTCCAAAAGATCATATTAATAATTATTATTTAAACCACTGAAGCACAAAACTGCTCTACATTCCTTAATGCAAAATTGAATTTATATTGGAAGTTAATCTAATTGGTAGTCTGTAAAATATTGATATTAACAGTCATCAGTTGATTGTTAATCATCACAACACAAACCTTCATCTAATCTCATAAGATACATGGTATCAAGGGAATCCACAATCGTCAGTCCAAGCTTGAACCAATCATGTGATTTTCTTGACAGAGGTTTCAGATGATCATGTCCCCAGGCCCATCTCTTGTAACCTTTCCAAGCATGTTTGAAGGCACTCACAACTGCTTTTTGGCGGTCAGAGAATGGTCCCTCAAAATCTGTCACATGTTTTGGAGCAACAGCATCAGGTACATTTAAAACAGGTGGTTGGCCATATTCCTCATTTATAACTCCCTGCAAATATAAACCTTTAAAATAATCATTATCTCTCATACTAATAAAACAAAATGATACACTGTTTACTTTATTTACAATTTGAAATAAATTTGTGTGAGGAAACAAAGCTAAAATTTTAAGTGTGGAATAGCAGTTTTACTTAACTTTGTTCAATAACTTCACTTTCATTAAATATATACTTGAATTATTTATTTATTTCAAAAACATTTATACTGATGTAGTTTTAGTTAAATTAAAAAAAAAAAATTGTGGGAATGTGAAGTTGTAGTTATAAAGGAAGAGCTGCCTGTATTAAAGGGACAATACCGGGGAAAATAGGTAGGAATTTATATGGATATGTAGCCTGAGGATCTAGGAGACAGTTGGATGAGTTGATTTAGGAGGAGGGCTGATAGTTTTTCTGAATATTGACAATGTTTGAATAAGTTAAAGAAATTTGTTCTATGTTAACTGGAATAGCACATTCCAACTTACAGCACGCAAGTTGATGTGTGTGGTTTCAGACAATAGGCACCTGCATATATAGGGTTCAATGGAAAGAATGGTAATGTTTTCAAAGTCAAATGTGTGTCCATCGTGGATAACATGTTTTGTGGGGGCAGTTTTTATTTGTATTTCGTTAGAATAAACAATCACAAAATGAGATTTTAAAAAATTTTAATCTTTTTAATTATTTCATAATTAGCTGTCCATCAGAACTGAATTTAACTATTTGAAAAAATGCAAATGACTTTAGAAGAAGCTGCATAGAATTTCTCCAAGATGACTGTAAACTTATTCAATTAGCAAACCAGAAAATACAGTCCACAGATATAAAAGGTACAGGCGGACTAAGTCAAACTTCATTCATCATAGCTCTGGATGACCTCGAGGGCAAGGACCTAATTGAATTGAGATGTATAGTTTTGGTTTTACAGAATGCCCGAGATCCTAATTCTATATCAGTAGCTGGCTCAGAGTCCCATAAATGTAAGTAAGAGAGCAATAATCCAGACAGATAATGTGAGGACAAGTAGGATATGATTTATGAACCCGAAGACCAGCTGGAGAGCTCAAACTAACTTTATAGCATTTAAGATGTTAAGAATTTGCAAGGATTGGGATGAGGTAGACTAGAAGAGTGTCTTGTTTACAGACAAAATCAAATTTTGTCATAGCATATCAGATAAATTCCATAGAGTCTGAAAAAGGCAAGTGGTGGCTGTTATAGTATGGGACAATATTTCATTTGAGAGAAAAATTGAACTGAAGATTGTAGGTAATCACTCTTATTTAATTTTGATGTATAATTATGCAACAACCCATGGGGGACAGTGTGTTGGGTAACATCTTCAGGATGTTAGAATCAAAGTTATGGACAGGCTCTGATATGAATACATATACATATATATANTGGACAGGCTCTGGTATGAATACATATACATATATATATATATATATATAATGATAAAGGCTTTTGATTATTAGACCACTCTTCCATTTAGTTGGCACCCTCTCCAAGTCATATATATTTCTGAACAGTAGGCCAATAATGCCATCTAGGGTTCATGCATCCACGTTTAGGGTTATGGCGACGATTCCCTCGATGCTAGGTAATATGCCATTCATCATTACAGAATTGCTTCAGTAAATGTAATGGGTTTAAACCTATGGGCTAATGTCATGGGGGAAACATTGAACTCTTCTAATTCATGGGATATGATGTAAGCCGAAATGTCGGCAGATAATAAAAAATACATTTCTTTAAATTGTACTTTTTTGGATTAACCTTGACCAAACCCCAACTAATTCCCTACTAATAATGAATTACTTTTTCTCTAACTCTATATTTAGCAATTGGGTTCTACAAGTTGATCGGGTAAAAATAAAATTCCTGTTCTATTTTATTTTTTCTAAAATGCCATCATAAATGCTGATTTTTTCTTTTAGAAAAAATTAGTTTTTTAATTTAAAAAAATACTCTGTAAAAGAAAATACCCAACAATCTAAGAACAAAATTTCCAACAATTTAACATTACTGCCTGAAAGAAAAGGGATGGGAAAATAAGTCAATTGCACTCATCCTTAATATTATCTTTAAAGATGAATTTGCCACAAATGTTTTTGGGAATAAAAGAGCTCTTAAAAAAGATTATTTTGCCATATTTAAATAGTTACATAACAAAACCATTTATTATGTTCGTATATTTTCTGCAAAAAAGGAATAATCAAGTAAAAAACAAGTTTAACTGATTTCATGGACCAGGTTCCTTATGATATTAGGTAAATAGTATCTCTTTGGAAAACTAAAGAGAAAAAAATGTGTTAAATGTTTTACAAAACTTCTCTGAAGCAAACGTTAATGTATATATTTTTCCCTGATAAAATTCTATACTAAAGCATAGATGGTCACACAAGTTATTACTTTACAAATGGAGAGTTTTTTGACCGGAGATTAATATATAATAATATTAATAATAATTATGATTTCTAATAATAATTTATTAGATTTTTTTGTTGTTGGGGTTCAGTCAAGGTAGATCCAAAAAANGATTGGAATGAAAAGTTGATTTATGACCAAAAGAAATAATGCTTAGTCTGTCTCTATTTTATTTAAGAGTAGATGTTTTTTTGGTTGAGGTTCGGTCAAGATTGATCCAAATAATACAATTTGATAAAAGTAAATTTTTATAATTATCTGCCGATGTTTCGGTTTACATTGTAAGCCATAATCAGGGCTGTTGGAATACAATGTCATGAGAATAAAATATTAATTTACAATATTATAATATAGAATTGCCATAATGAAATATGATATCAAAAGTATAAGTGAAGTAAGCTATGTAGGAGAATTCAACTTACAGAAAACAAAATAAAAAAATCTATTAAAAAAATTAAAACATTAATTGACCAACACCTACCTATCATGAAGACGAGAGAGGCGACCTGTCCCTAGGTTCACTTTTTCATGACTGAGAGCAAAATAAAATTTTGAAAAGGACACCGTGGGTGGTAGAAGGGTGAGAGGGAGGTAAGAGAAGGAAAGTATAAAAGAAGAGCGGCCTGTTTCAAAAGAGGTAATAAAATGACAAAGAAAAAAGGAAGGGTATTTTTTGGGAATAAGTAACTTTTGGAACTGGGAAAAATGTTTGCACAGGTTTATTTTGAAGAAGGGCTAATGATTTTTAAGGATGTTGAAAATGTTTTAATAAGTTGAAGAAATTTGTTACATGTCCATTCTGTCCTTAACTGGATAGTGTTGTAAGTTAATGTGAACGGTTTCAGATAAAAGGCGTTTGTGTTCAAGGGGTTCAGTGGAAAGAATGGTTATGTCAAAGTAGAATGCGTGTTTTACATGAAAAACATGTTTAGTGCGGGCAGTTTTTGTTAGTTTTTTCTTAATGTCATTTAAGATTATTAATTGGTATTTTTTGGATCTACCTTGATCGAACCCCAACAAAAAAAACACCTAATAGCTATTACTTTACTTTTTAGTAAAACAAATACTGACAATAACAAAAGGTCTTATTAGAAAATAAAGAGTGTATTTAATTGTCAAAATTTTCAAAAAATAAAAAAACATAAAGGAGAGCGATTTTCATAAATATTATGCTTATAAAAAAAAAATACCAAGAAGACAAAAATTATCCTAATACCTCTATTATACTAAGAAAAAAAATATGCCAATAGCAAACTTTCTAATTTAGTAAAACATAGAACCAGAAAATAACAATCTTGAGAAAATTATCTGTAGAATTAAGAGTTCAGCGATACTAACCTGCATTTCAAATACTTTAGAAGCTTTTTCAGGACTGCTGATTTCCTTCTCAACAGGTAGCAGAGTGTTAGAAAATGTTCGAATTTCAAATACCTCTTCATTAGGCTTCAATTTTCTTTGTATTAGATAAATAAATAAAATAATGATAAAAACAGAAATTGTAGAAATTAAATTTCTTTGTAGTCTTGAAAGTTGGTTCCATAACTAAGAAAAATAGATTTACTTTAAAATGACAAAAATGAAAATTAACTCACAAAAAAAATGAACTAATATTTACCCTCCACCAACTTTTCTTTGAACTGATAATGGGTTGATAATCTTGATTTAATGTCAAAGATATAAATCCTTCTCTCATTATTATATTAAATAAAAAAATTTCAAACACTAAAAACTGTTATCATTACAAAGACTTCACTATGTCAAGTTCAAATAAATTGTATTTGCTTCTAGGCAATAAATAGAAGCAGGTAAACATTATTATTAGTTAAAATTTATCTTGATTTTATAAGTATAATTTTTTTAATTTCAAATTTAAATAATAACATAATTACTATCAAACTCTGCCTAAAAAAAACATTTTTAAAGACGTGCCCGCCTTTAACCTCAAAGCTTATGACAGCCAGTCTACCAAGCATAAGACAGCACCCAAACCTATTACCTAGATTAGTCACATAATCGATACAGGATATATAATTGTAATTTTTTGAAGGGTTAATTATTTTTAATAGCTATTATTCTATTTAAAGAAATAATTGCAAATATTTATTTTTAAAAATCTAGAAATCCAACTTCAAATTCAGTTATGACTAATGCAAAACATTAGTCATTAACAAATGGAGAGTTTTTTTGACCGTAGATATTATTATTAGATGTTTTTATTTGTTTGTGTTCGGTCAAGGTAGATAAAAAATACAAATTTAAAAAAAATGTGTATGTGTTAAATTATCTGCCAACATTTCGGCTTACATTCTAAGCCATCTTCAGGGCTGTTGAAATACAATGTCATAAGCGTACAAATAAAAAAAAAAAAATAAAAATAAAAATAGGAATAGGAATAGGAATAGGAATAGGAATAGGAATAGGAATAGGAATAGGAATAGGAATAGGAATTGGAATAGGAATAGGAATAGGAATAGGAACAGGAATAGGAATAGGAATAGGAATAGAAATATAAATAAAAATATAATGGTAATGTTACCAATGTCAAATTAGTGTTTTTCATGCAAAACGTGTTTTGTGAGGGCAGTTTTTATGTGCTTTTTCTTTATGTCATCTTCAAGATTGTTAATTCTACAAGAAATAGGGTTTTTAGATTGTTCAATATAAGAACCATGGTAAATAAGAGTGGAACAAGGAATTTTATTAACAACATTGGTTTTGTTAGAAGGGGGGGGGGTCTTTAAGGATGGTGTAAATGGATTTTAGTTTGTTGCTAGTGGAAAAAGTAAGATTAAGGTTAGGGAAAGTTTTTCTGAAAGATTTATTAATATTTTCAGAAAGTTTTTGTATATACGGAACGTTAAATAAAATCGTTATTTGGGGGGAGGGAATTGGCCTGATGAGGGTGAGATGAATTAAAGTGGAGGAGACATCATCAAAAAATAAATGTGCCCAAAAACCTTATCTACAGATCACTCACCCTCTCTAAATAGGTATTCCATTGCAAAAATATTAAACGTCACATTTATTTTTTGATGATGTCTCCTCCACTTAAATTCATTTCACCCTCATCAGGCCAATTCCCTCCCCCCAAATAACGATTTTATTTTTCGTTCTCTCCCGTATATACCAAAACTTTCTGAAAATATTAATAAATCTCTCAGAAAAACTTTCCCTAACCTTAAGCTTGCTTTTTCCACTAACAACCAACTAAAATCTATTTACACCATCCTTTAAGACCCCTCCCCCTCCCTTCCTAACAGAACAAATGTCGTCTACAAGATTCCCTGTTCCACACCTAATTGCCAAGGTTCTTACATTGGACAAACAAAAAACCCTATTTCCCGTAGAATCAATAACAATAAAAATGACATAAAGAAAAAACAAATAAAAACTGCCCTCACTAAACATGTTTTTCATGAAAAACACACATTTGACTTCGAGAACATAACCATTCTTTCCACTGAACCCTATGAACACAAACGCCTTTTATCTGAAACCGTACACATTAACTTACAACACTATCCAGTTAAGGACAGAACGGACATAGAACAAATTTCTTTAACTTATTAAAACATTTTCAACATCCTCAAAAATCATTAGCCCTCCTTCTAAATAAACCTGTCAAACATTTTTCCTAGCTCAAAAGTTACATATCCGCAATAATACCCTTCCTTTCTCCTTTGTCCTTTTATTGCCCCTTTTGAAAGAGGCCATCCCTTTGTACCTTCCGCCTATTACCTTCCCCCCCACCCTATCACCACCCACGGTGTTTTTCTTGAAAATTATATTTTCCTCTCAGTCATAGAAATGTGAACTTAGGGACAGGACTTCACCTCTCGTCTTCATGACTGGTATGTGTTGGTCAATTATTGTTTTAATTTTTTCAATGATTTTTTTAATAGGTGGTTGTCTGCATGTTTTAAATTCTCTTACATAACTTTCTACATTCATACTTTTAAAATCATATTACATTATTGCAATTCTATATTATAATATTGTAAA
>KZ807495.1:191358-211280 GCA_000696205.2 Oncopeltus fasciatus | reverse complement strand
ATATATATATATATATATCTGTACTTATTTATATATTTTGTCTAAAAGATCCGCTTTGTATTAATGGTGGTTTATGAATATTTTGCAGATAGTCTGCAGATTTATAACCGTGATAGAAATCAATCTCCAGTTTTAATAAATACTGGGATAGCCTGGCCTTCAGATAAAAGTGTTAAATTTAGAAACCCACCTGGAGATTTAAAAGAAGGTTAGTTTTCAGAAAATTTTAATGAAATTTTTTTTTTTTCATTTTATCTTAGATTCATTATTTGTTAAAAGAAAAAAAAAATTATTTCAAGCTATAAGATAAATAGTTATTACTTACTGGCTTACTAATCCATCTTGTAACTGGCACAATATAAACATGTGACACATAATTTATCTTTTGAATTACATATTTATTATTACTATGCCAATTTTGAAAAATATTCAATTTTTTAGCCTTTAAAGATTTTGCCAAACCGGTCAATTGGAATCGTAGCATTTGGGAACTGGATCCAATAAACCCATTAAATAATGGGTTTGAAAATGAAGATTTAATAGTATGGATGCGAACAGCAGCCTTACCATCATTTCGAAAATTGTATCGCATTATTGATACAACTAGCAAAACTTCTAACTTTACAAATGGACTCCCTGCTGGAAATTATACCTTAATTGTTGAATATAGTAAGTATTTTTATTATTATTATTATTGCATATTATTGGTAGATTGCATTGTTGCTATATTTACATAAATGTTTACTTAATGAGATTCTTCTTCACATGAGGAACTGTTGTTACTTATGAATGTGACTGGCATAGTAGAACAATCTGTTAATTCTTAATACAATGTATTTTACAATAAATAAACAGTGATTAATACTTATTTACTGTATGTGTTTATTTATTAAAATTAGGCATTTATATATTTGCTAAGAATAAAATTTAGAGTTTTGTAATAGCTGTTATAAGGATTTTAGAGAAATGGTTTTAGAGAAAGGCTATTAGAATTATTACATAAAAAATTATGTGTGTGAAAGTTAATATAAAAATAAAAGGATTGATCTGAAGTTATTTTCAATAGATCTCTTAGTCACTGTCTACAAGAACTTTTGCTTAACTTCATAGAATTTAAGGATATCATATGAATATTAAATAAAATGTAATTTATAGAAAATTCAAGAATAGTAAATTTGAACTATGAAATGTGTTATAAAAATAGATTTGTATATCTGAATATATCATTCAAAATTAGCATATTAAAATCCCCAAAATAAAAAAGTAAATTTTCTGAAGATGATATTGTCGTTTGTGCCTGCATGACAAAAATTTTAAGAAAAGATTCATTAATTTAAATCACTCACTACACATGATAAAAAAAATCAGAAAGGCATATTATTATTATTATTTACTTATTAATGATGTTCCAAATTGTGTTGAAATGTGCAGCTTATATATATTCACACTTAAACTATGAAACAGCATGAAGGTAGTCAAAGGGTACCAGGACAAAAAGTTTTGCATAACCAACTATGATTAAACAAACAAAATGGAACACTAAAAAAGAAAAATGGAGATTTATGGAGGGTTATTTTCAGAAGATTAGACAGGGATCTAAGAGAAGGAAATTAAGTGATGGACTAAAATTGAAGAAAAATGGAAAGTTGTTATAAAGTAACAGAGGTATTACAGCTTAAAAAAGTTAAAGGTGTATTATTCTCTAAAAAAGTTTAACTTTTTTCAATTCCAGTAGAATTTTTAACATTGTTAAATAACTTTTTCTTGAAATATGAGGTGATATATAAGATTCCTTTACTCAAGAGTTAGACACAGAAAAATTTGGTTTTCTAACTAAAAATAAAACTCGTTTTAAATGTTAGGATTAATAACTAACCTTTTCATGTTGTCAGTATTTTTATCAATTAGGTATTACATATTTTGTATTACAATATTTAATTTAATTTAACTATTTTTTTTTTTAGATTATAATGTTCAAGCTTTTGGAGGGAAAAAGAGAATGATATTGTCAACAACTACCATTCTCGGTGGAAAAAATCCATTTTTGGGAGTAGCTTATATTGTTGTGGGTGGCATTTGTTTACTTCTGGGAATTATATTTCTCTTCATTCATATCAAATGTGGAAAAAGGTATGTAATTTTATAATAGGATATCTTATTGGAGTCAGCCAGGTGTGTGTGTGTGTGTGCGTGTGCGTGCGCGGGCGTGGGCGTGTGCGCGTGTGTGTGTGTGTTTATAAAATATAATAGAAAAGTGCATTATTCACTGTTCTATTCTATTTTCTCTGATTTACATGATCCAGGATTTCTCCATCAGTGAAGCTAATGATTAATTATTTTTAAATTTATTTTAAATTTTTTTATCATTTTTATTGTAGCATTTCTAAGAAAATAGCATACAAACTTTTAGTTTTTCTTATTATGTTTATTTCAATTGTTTTATTTATTATGTTGGATTTGTTTGGAAGTGAGGCTAAATTATTATAAGAGAATGATTTTTCTGTTTCTGGTAAATTTCTGAAATAACTATTAAAAATGTTGAAATGAAAGATCCTTTGCAATTTCTTAAATTTTTAATTAATTAAAACTCACTTATTTTTTTTAAGACTCATATTTTCTTTTAACCTTTTTTACCCCTTTTATTTTGAATATAAATTGTGTCTCATTGAGTTTCATTTTGGAGCACTGATTTTTTATTCATTGTATGAGGTTTTTATATATAGCTATTTTTATAACTTGTAATAAATAGTAAAATTTATTTTGTTTTTTCAAATCATTCAGTGTTTTAAGTTTTCTCCAAAGATCATAATGCCTACTATCGGCCTATTGACTTAGTCAATTTGCTTCCTAATTTTCATTNATTATCATATAATTATAAAATATTTTGTTTCTTGCCTTTGGTTAAGAAATTATTAACTATTCATAGTTAATAAATGAAATAATGAAGAATAAATTTAAAAAAATTAGAATGTTCTATATAGTCATTATGTTAATAAAAAATATGAGCGAGTAGTGTTATTGACTTTGATGGTGGACTTTTGCCTACCAAATCAGGCTTCATACTCAATTTATTATTAAAAAAAATTAACCAAGCAAAATAGATCACTATTGTTATTATGGTATATAAATAAAACTGTGTGAAAAATTTTAGGTTTAAGCTTCAATAGTAGATACTCATAAGGTATGTAGGTAAGTATATTGAGTAAATGTGGTTAAGAAGTCTAACATTGCATTTCCAAAAAACTATTTCCTGTATGATCTTTATTTGTACACTGTTTTTACAAAATAAATATCTATACAACTTTAAAATTTATTTAATGCTAAATAAAAATTCTGTTTGATTTTCTCTTTTAAACATAATTTAAATTAAAAAAAAAAAGATCATTAGCAGACTCATATTTTCTTTTAACCTTTTTTACCCCTTTTATTTTGAATATAAATTGTGTCTCATTGAGTTTCATTTTGGAGCACTGATTTTTTATTCATTGTATGAGGTTTTTATATATAGCTATTTTTATAACTTGTAATAAATAGTAAAATTTATTTTGTTTTTTCAAATCATTCAGTGTTTTAAGTTTTCTCCAAAGATCATAATGCCTACTATCGGCCTATTGACTTAGTCAATTTGCTTCCTAATTTTCATTATTTCAGTGGAAAGAATGGATTTAATTTTATNAAAAAAAAAAAAAAAAAAAAAAAAAAAAAAAAAAAAAAAAAAAAAAAAATTGACATGTTCACTTTTACTTAGGGTAAGCTAAAAATATGGTTTCTCCAAATTTGTATTCCCTTTTTGTCCTTTTTTTTTTTTCTTTATCTTTCAATATTTTGACATCATACTTGGTGGACCTTAAAATATGTATTTATAAAAAATGTATATTCTTAATGCCTAATTTTTTTTTCTCTTCAGAATTACTTTTAAGACAATTAAGATATTTGATCTTAATCATTAGATTAATCTATGATTTAGATATTTAAAGCTAATAAAGAATAACAGACATTGATGGTCTGAAGTAGAAAAAATAGTGTTGAAAATTAATAGTTAATGTGGTTTACTTAATTCCTCTTTGAATATTAATACAGAAGTGAATTTCTTTTGGGGGCTCATAATGCAGCTCTTATGTGGTTGTTAAAGTTTAAACTTCATGAGGTCAAGGTTGCAAGGAACTGCTATAAAAGTATGATTTTGATTCTACTTGTTGATCTGGGATCAGTTCCTGGAATGGTGGTGCACTTAATATGAGGCTTTCTAAAGAAGATTGTATTGTTCTTGTTAGGAGGAGAAGGTAAAGATAGAGAAGAGGATGATCTTGCCAGAGAGTTGGCAAATGATCAGCAAAGATTTATTAGAAAGTATTATACATCTCTGCAAGAGGTTTCTTACCTTCTATTTAGACTTCAATTCTACTTTGGGCCTACTGTGCACTCCTGGTGATTCCTCAGTAAAAGAAAATAGGGCTGAGTCTGATAATTCTTGAAATACATAGCGGAAGGAGTGGAGTACTACCTCTAGTTTCTATTTACTTTCTGTTCAGCGTCACTTCTTCCAAGAAAACTCACCTTCAGATAGATAGCTGTGGTGAATTTTTCTGCACATTTGTTATTGTTTTTCCAAAGCATTTGATGTCACATTACTCTTAATAACTAAGAGGCAATTTTATGCCATAATAAAGTAAATTATTTAATTTTTTTATGTTTTTCTTATGACATTATATTTCAACGCATCATCCCCGGTATGACACATCCACACAAGAGCGCACCAGAAGTCGGCCAGTGTGCTCTTGTGTGGATGTGTCGAACCAGGGATGATGTGTCGGAAGCGGCCCGCACGCGAACCACCTCTGAATGCAACTCCATTTGTTACCCCCAGAAAATGGCTTACAATGTAAGCCGAAACATTGGTAGATAATATTTTTAAAAAATTCACTTTTGTAAAATTTGTATTTTTTTTTTTTGGATCTACCTTGACCGAAACCCAACTAAAATCATCTAATAATAATACCTACGGTCAAAAAACTCTCCATTCTCTACTAGTATTTTTTATCTGCTGATGTTTCGGCTTATATTGTAAGCCAACTTCAGAGCTGTAGAAATACAATGTCACAAGAAAACGTGAATCAAAAAATATATGATTTACATTATTCTTGCAAAGAGAAAAACAATTTTAAGCTACATAAACTTAACATAACTCTAGTAGTGTGATATGAAATGCATTGGAAAACAATAATAAAATATGTATTAATTTCACCACTAGCTGAATAATATTGCCACTAAATGGGAAGGGTCATAATATAAAAAAAAATTTTTTATCTTTTGATTTATTACTTAACATTCCTATTTGGAAAGTAACATAAAATATAAGTGGTTTTAATAAACATGTATATTTTACTGTTTATTCAAAGAAAACAAAATTCAATATTTTGAAACTTCGTTATTCATTTAATTTTAAATTAGTAATAATTCCCAATATATACATTTACAATGATTAATTTGAACCATCCCTTTTTTAAAAGCTTTTGGATTNGTAGCCTGAAACCCATTCGTTAGAATTATTGTGCTTTGTAAACAGTGTTATATTTAGCTTCTACTTTATATATTTATTGCATCAAGATTTGAATCTTTCTTTAGTGAACTACATTCACATTTACTAGCTTAACACATTAAGTAATTTTTTAATCAACTTCACTAATGGCCACTGCTTTATGTTACAGCGTAATAATATAAATGTGTATTAATTCTATTTTTCTCTATTTTTTTCTTCTAGCACAACTGAAGTTATTAATGTAAATCCTACAACGCCATATCAGTAAGTAAGTAACTGTCTAAGATTAATGTTGGCATTTTGTATCTTTAAGTATAATATGCATAAGTGCCTTTAAACATATTGTGTGTGTGTGTATCATGCTATATATACACACACACATATATCTAGTGATTATATATACTTACATAGGTAAAAATGTGTTAGATTTATTTATTTTTATGTACACCCATGTAGTTCTCTTAAATATATTTATGAGTATTAATACTGACATATTTATTTTAAATCAAACTAAAAATGTGATATGATTTTGTTAGTTGTATTTTTCATTACTATTTAAATATTGTTTTATGTATATTTTCTTTTAATAAAAGACTACTAGTTAAACAAACTATTGAATCCTTATTAGTCTTTACAAAAAGGTTAACTGCACAATTTCTCAATCTTCAGAGTAGTTAATTGGCAGGAAATTGAATAGTTTTTGTATAATTTATTTGTTTATAACTTGTAATTATTTTGTAGAAATATAGAGATAAATTAGTTAAAAATATGTGTATATTTTTTCTAGGATATTTCAGTATTTATACCATTTTTAAAAATTATTGTAAAAAATGAGATTATTTATATATTTTGTGGTAGTTAACATTAAATGTGTTATTTTGGTTTTATTAAAGAATGATGCAGTTTCCAGGGTGCTGACAATGTTTAGGCTATGTGTCTGAATTTTTGTCAAATGAAATTTGGCAGTTTTCTTCTTTTTTCTGTACCTTTTCTGCAATTTCTGGCGAGGAGGGGAAATTTAGCAGTATTTAAAATTCGTGTTTTTCTCTGTTTATAAGTATTGGTTAACGCCCGTTGAGATCAAGGTCTAATTGCTCTGATGTCGTGCCAAGGCCCTCTCTGCCTCTAGGTTCCTATCTGCATCAATATTAACCTTGTGAACAAAATCTGCAAAAGCATGTGCTAGATTAGGAGAGAAGGATCCCAGATTGCCAGCTTCACATCAGTAATGACACGGTCTAGATTGTCTGGTACTCTCATGAGTATGATAAATGAATGACACCAACGTGTTTGATCAACTAAATTCATTAATCACAGGACAGCACACTGCAGCCAGTCTCTTTTACTGGTTACCACCATAAGCATACATCAATGTAATATTAAAACCTGGGGTCAGGCACAATCGCATTGAAAGCAGCGAAAAATGCTTGTAGATCATTAGCCAGGGAGGCTAATTCTCTTCTCCAGAAAAAGGCTGAGAATTAAATGCTGTGACTATTACATTCAGAGATGTCATTCTGTGCCAAGCTACTTTTGCAGCAATGTTTTGTATTACGACATTGAGGTTGTCAAACCTTAAGGCCCAATCCCTGACAAGACAAGCTACCATCATGCCATCAAATAATCATTTGAGTTGATAGGAGGCAGGCTTAGGGATTATGAGCCTCAGCAGGAATATACCAGTATAATAAGCCTAATGTAGTGTCAAAACCTTATCAAAGTTGTACCTGAAACTGTTGTCCTGAGACGACAATAAAGTTTGGTCAGTTCAATCCCAGGTACACCATGTTTCGAGGGTTACCTTGTAGGTCCAATAATTTGGTGTTATTGAGTTTATTTTCTATATATCATCACTTTATTCACTTAATGAATCCTAAACTTGAAAACTGATAAGGTGTTCTTATACTTGCAATAAATTACTCACAGTAATTAGATCATGATCCAGAATTTGTGATGTTAATTCATAATACTTTAAAGTTTAACTCTTTTTAACTTACTTAGGGTCATGGGGAGTTGCTATTCAATTAATGTTCCTATTCCCATAACCCTTGGTGACAAAAATACTTTTAAAATATTATTCAGAATTTAGCAGTTAAATATACCTTATTTTATAGTTAATGAATCTATTTCTATTTTAATCATAAAACAAGATATTAATTTACTAAACAATGTCCTTACTGTATTGTTCTTGTAGAGGCTAATTCTAAATTTAATAATGTAGTATTATTCTAATATTGCTCTCAATGCTTTACTATTTTTCAATTTTTTTTTTTTTTAGTATTCAAAAGAAAACTTTTTTTTTTAGCATGATTGAAGAAAATCATTTAATTTAAAATTTTAGAAATATAGTAATTAGTGCATTGAAATTATTCTGTAGTTGAATGTGCATATTTAGTTTGCTGTTATATACATTTTTATATTAAATATTTTATTTCAAAATACAAATCCTACCTAGCTTAGCAATTTTTTTTTGTAATAGTTTGATCAAACTTTATGTTTAGTAATAATTTTATGAAAATTGTATGCTAAAGTAACAATTAATTTGTAAAACTTACTAATGTAAAAAAAAAAATAAGATGCTGTATAAATTAATAACTAAGCCATTCTTGATCTCTAAAATATAATTTAAAACTATATAATTCCTGCCTCATGATGCCAGATAAATGTCAATACATATCAATTGTCCAGTTATTTAAAAATTACCTATAACCTCTTATATTTAACTTAAGTTTCATTGCAGGAGTTGGAATTTGACAAATCCATGGAAACAGTTATCTTTTGTTCTTATTCTTTAAGAAAATTGAAAAGTAATTTGTGTAGCCTGAAACCCATTCGTTAGAATTATTGTGCTTTGTAAACAGTGTTATATTTAGCTTCTACTTTATATATTTTTTGCATCAAGATTTGAATCTTTCTTTAGTGAACTACATTCACATTTACTAGCTTAACACATTAAGTAATTTTTTAATCAACTTCACTAATGGCCACTGCTTTATGTTACAGCCATATTTAATTTACAGTAATCACTTGTACTAACATCGCCATTTGTTGTCAACCAATGTCACTATGATTTAACCTGCTTACATTCCTTATGAAACCCCCAGATGAGTTAGTGATATCTCTCTCGTTTTCCTAAGCTTCCAAATATGATTGTCTAAAAAAAATCACAGAAATCAACTAAAGCCATATTTTATGAAAAATTGGGTGACACCGCTTAAGGAAACTTGTACATTGTTGAAACTTTGGAACTCAGTGAGAATGATATATTTGACTTATAACCTTCCTCTCAGTAAATACAACATAAGAGGAAGCAATTTAATTATTTTAATTACACTTTTAAGGTGTTGCAACTTTTGGAGTAGCACTTGTACTACTGAACAAATCAAAAACATGAAGGTAAACCTGAACTTTTTCCAGTAGATCCTATCTCAAAAATTTTCCCAGAGTTGTGACATTTTAAATTTCAAGGATACTGACTATATATGCAGACCCCAAACAAATATTTTGTAAATAATTTTCTATTCCATGTTATTTAATCATAGCTTTTATGAGTATTTCAAAATATTTATGATTTAACTGTGTGTTCTCATCGAACAAAAGACTTTTTTCTTTTTTTTTTACATTATAGATTATCTTAGATGATTTTTGTTGGGGTTCGGTCAAGGTAGATCCAAAAAAAATACAAATTTAAAAAAATGTATTTTTTTTTAATGATTCTCTGCCCTGAAATTATTAATTGTACTATTATGGCTGATAATCTTTAAAAAAAATACACTTTTTAAATTTGTATTTTTTTGGATCTACCTTGACCGAACCCCAACAAAAATCATCCAAAAATCTACCCCAACTAAAATCATCTAATAATAATATCTACGGTCAAAAAACTCTCCATTTGAACATTATAGATTATCATGTTTTCATTTAATAAAATTCTCTAAAGTATGAAAATTGAATTTTAATTCAATTAATTAAACTCTCAAGCTTCCATAAAATTGTCAGCCATTGACTGAATCATGAATGATTCTTTAAACAATGATTTGTGTAAAATTGACAAGAACTTTTATTGCAGTTAACTTTATTATTATTAATGAAAAATAAAACTAATGAGTTAAAAAAATAAATTTATGAACTAGTACTTGTATGCTCTCAGAAAAGTTTTTTTTCTCTCATACAGCACCCTATTGAATCCATTTTCGAAGTCCTACTGGTGCAGTGTCAGCATACTTGCCCGGAAAGCAGGAGGCCCTGAGGTAGTAAGATTTTTTTTTGGTTCTCTTGCATTTCTTGTAGATAATTTTTCTTTTGTGAAAATCTATATGATGTAACTCTCTCATCAAGCTGTCACTATCTTATGAAACCCCCCAACTTCAACTGCCTTTATCAAATGTAAATCTATCATAGTTTTATTAAGCTCTTTCCTCGACATCTCACCTCATTTTATAGTCAATTATATGTGAAAGAAAAAAAATTTTTTTTTTATGTGCAGCCTTACATCAAACATTTTGGCTTATGCATACTTTCCCTCCTAAGAAGCTGGTAAGTAATTTACCACTGACAGCAATGCCAATTGGATTAAGCTATCCAGTTCATTTATTGAACTAATTTTATAGTCCACTGTAAGTACTTTTCAGAGTACTATTTCACTGTTTTTGTTATGTTAATTTACCAGTACCTCAAAAAGTTACCAGTCTTAATGCCCCTTACTCTTCCAGTGTATACTAGTCCAGAAGTCTTATGCTGAACATATCAACACCTCATAATCACTTACACTGTGGGTACATACATTACCCTAATACCTATTTTAAGCTGCAGTTTTATTTCTGATGTTCAAAATGTTGCCAACTCACATCAGAACTAGCAATATTGCATTGCTATACAATTTACAAGAATGTTAAAAAAGGACGTTAATTAATCAGCTATTGTAAGGGACAGCAACTCTAAAATATGTTGTATTGTGTAATACTGCATGCCTCCAAATTAAATTCGTGTCCTAATATAAATATTCTAGGTGCCATTACAGCCTTATTTTACCAAAACATGTACTGCTGCTTGAGACTGGTTTATATTGATTTGATTAGTGAAAAGGGTAAGATCAGTCAAGAATATCACTTCCTCTCCCAGCAGAAGCTTATGACCACCTCTATTTCACAAAGGAAAGTATTTTCCCTGGTCATGTTTCTGTAACTTTGGTTCTCATTATGGTGCAGTTGTTTGTGAAATTAATTCATGAGCTAAGGAATAATTAGAAAACAGAAGTGAAGAGTGTGGGTTTTCTAGTTTACACTGTTTATTAAGGATATTCAATAATACTATAAGTGCACTTTATTGGATTAAGGAGAAAATATATTTAAAATTTTTTTTCAGCCGATGTTTTGCCCATTATTTACCTTAATTTTTTTTTAAATTTAAAATAATTGCTGAACTCTGAAGACGAAAGAATAGAAAAAATATTTTATGAAAATGGAATTCTCCAAACCACATTGAATCAAATAACACTAAGAATGATAAGATGTCTAATCTGGATCCAGATTAGATGCATCTTCATTTGTTTCTAGATTCTTATTAAAAAAACTATCAATCATGGAAACAACTAGAACCTTTAATTTCTTGGTTTCTTTTGTTTCTTTTTTAAAAATCTTCAAAGATTTTATCATACTAGAAGATTTAATATCTTCTAACATATTTTTCGTGATACAAGAGAACGGACTTCATACTTTGCACATTATTCATATTGTGTAATATAACTAACTTTAAGTAGAGGTATGATTGAAATCAACAGTCAAAGGCTGGGACAAGCGATATCGCTCTAACTGGTTGAGTATGACTAGGCTACTTACAGGCATGTACCAATCCTCTCAACAGGACCACAATTCAGGTAGTGATCACAATCATCAGTTTATTACTCCATGTGAAACTTCTACCCTATAGTTAATTGAAATATTCCAATTGTGTATTACAATCAGCATCATATCTTTGTTTAATTTAACCATAAAAATATGGAGATGGTTATTTGTTCAGTAAAAAAAACAAACAATGTTTTGAGGTAAGAAACTAATAATTAAACATTCTTTTATAAAATATAAAAACTTTATAACACAATCAGTAGTATATTTTACATTATACACAAATTACATTATACACCATTATAGTTAACATTTCTTACAGTCATCTATATAAATAATTGTCATCTATATTAATAATGTCTGAATAATAAACCAAGCATGTTAGTAACTTTCACTATCAATTCTGGCATCTAAAATATATGCATTATTTTTAAGCAAAATGATCCATTCTTTAAAAGCTTAAATTTGTGAATCAAAATGGAATATAAAATAAAATCTCAATAAAGAGAAAATCTTCAAGAATTTCTTTGAAGCAGCTACATTACAACCAGTTTGTTTTATCTGAAACAAAAAAAATAAAAAATAAAATTTTTTTTGTAGTTTCATTTAAAAGAGCAAACCAACTACTTCCTTTTTAGATGGCATTAGGTTGTAAATATTGAAGTCAGAACTTGTAATCAATTATAAAAATTCAAATGTTGAAACAAAATTATATTGATTTCCTGGTTCTGGAGTCTACCACTGGATTACTCTCCATCAGTGAGTCTACACTTGTAAAAATTCTTTACTCCAACACACATGAAAATTTGTCACACATGTACAAAGGTGCAACACACACATTTGATCAAGTTTGGATGTTATGTTACTGTAGGAATTATTATGGTAAAATGAATAATGATAAAATTATTTTTGGAGAGTGTTTTTGGTATTCTTACCTTTTATTATGTAATAATGAACGAGCCCATCAGACTACATTATTACTAAGATATGCTAAGGGGTCATAGGTGCAGTGAATTTGATTCAAACAGAATGCATGGGCAGAAACAGGCATTAAGAGAAAAATGGGGAATATAATTCAAGCTTGACAAATCTAATTGACTCAGAATACCATGGAGAAGTCTATATCCTACTGCATTCAGCAGAAACACCTTAAATTGGCACTTGATTCATAAAAAAATAAATAAAATATTTATAAAAGAGGAAAATTCCCCAACATTTGTTAACAAATGTGTAGTTTAACTGGCTGTAGAGGCTCTTCAGGACACAGCCTTTTTAGTGAACTGATTTACAACTTACAATGTATTTACAGATTTACACAGGCAATTAAGAATGCTGAAAGAGGGTAATTTACAACTCTAAGATGATTTTAGTTGGGGTTCGGTCGAGGTAGATCCAAAAAAACACAAATTAAAAAAATGTATTTTTTTAATAAAGGATTATCTGCCAACGTTTCGGCTTACATTGTAAGCCATCTTCAGGGCTGTAGAAATACAATGTCATGAGAATACAGTAATATTTGAAATTAGTATAATAGAAAATTATAATATAAAGTATGAAAGTAGAAAACTGTGTAAGACAATTAAAAGTTTATGAAAACAATAATAAAAAAAGAACCAATTTGAAAAAAACATGCAAACCAACAACTAATTGACAAGAAACAATTGAAATATCATTAAAGCAGTAATTTGCCACACCTACCTATCATGAAGATGAGAGAGGACGTCCTGTCCCTAAGTTCACATTTCCATGACTGAACATTATGAATTTGTTTTGAGTTATGAAATAGAAAGGGGAGTGGGGGTAGCAGGTACAAGGCAGGCGGAAGGTGTAAATGGAAAGCGGCCTGTTGCAAGAGAGGGCAATAAAAGGACAAAGGAAAAAAAGGGAAGGGTATTATTGGGAATAAGTGACTTTGGAACTGAGAAAAATGTTTTGACAGGTTTATTGAGACGAAGGGTTGTTGGTTTTTAAAATGTTAAAAATGTTAGAATAAGTTGAGGAAATTTGTTCTATGTCTGTTCTGTCGTTAACTGGATAATGTTGTAAGTTGATGTGAACGGTTTCAGACAAAAGACGTTTGTGTTGGTAGGGTTCAGTGGAAAGAATGGTTAAGCTGTCGAAGTCAAATGTGTGTGCTTCATGAAAAACATGTTTGGTGAGGGCAGTTTTTATTAGTTTATTCTTGATGTCATTTTTATGGTTATTAATTCTGCGGGAAATCGGGTTTTTTGTTTGTCCAATGTAAGAGCCTTGGCAATGTGGTGTGGAACAGGGAATTTTATAGACGACATTAGTTCTGTTAGGAAGGGGGATGGGGTCTTTGAGGATGGTGTAAATAGATTTTAACTTGTTATTGGTGGAAAAAGAAAGCTTGAGGTTGGGAAAAGTTTTTTTGAGGGATTTCTTAATATTTTCAGACAGATTTGGAATATAAGGAAGAGAACGGAAAACAAGGTCGTTATTTTGGGGGAGGGGGATAGTTGGAGAAGAGGAAATAAAAAATTCTTTAAAAAGTTTTTTAATGGTGTGGGTAGGGAAACCATTGGACAGGAGGATGTCAGTAACACGTTTTATATTTTTTCTGTGGAAAGTCTTGTTAGAGAGTGTTAGTGCTCTGTAGATGAGGTTTTTGGCCACATTAATTTTTTGATGATGAGGGTGAGATGAGTTAAAATGGAGGAGACGACCTGAGTAAGTATGTTTAGTATACCAGTCAGTGGAGATGGAACCATTGGTGTTACGGATGATGAGGGTGTCAAGAAAAGGAAGTTGATAATCAGATTCCTTTTCTATGGTAAATTTCAGTCGAGGGTGGTATGAATTAAATGCAGTAAGGATCTGGGGGATTTTTTCGGGATTGAGGATGAGAAAAAGGTCGTCGACATATTTTTTAAGGAAGAAAATGTCGTTGTGTAACGGGGGAAGGATAGAGTCGAGGAGGTCGTTAAGGGTGATGTTTGAAATATCGGGAGCAAGGTTATTTCCCATAGCCAGACCGTTAATCTGGTTGTAGTATTTACCTTGGTATAGGAGGTACCCGGAAGTACAACAAAGGGAAAGGGACTCTAGGTAAGCCGACCGGGATAATGTAGTATGGTCACGGATGGTATTCCAATTTTTATCAATTATTTGGAGGGATTTGTCTATAGGAATGTTAGTGAAGAGGGATTCGGCGTCAAAGGAGCAAAGAATGTATCCTTTAGGTATAATTAAAGAGTCCAGCTGTGTTTTCAGATCAAATGAGTTTTTAATATCATAATGGTTTTGTCGGCTCAGAATTTGTAAGGATGGAAGCAGAAATTTGCTGAGCTTAGATGCGGGAGAGTTAATATTGGAGACAATGGGGTGGAGGGGATTATCAGGTTTGTGCATTTTGGGAAGGCCGTAACATCTAGGTGCTAGAGAATTATAAGCAATCAGGTTGTAGTATTTATATTTGTCTGTGTGTTTCGTCACGTAGTTTTCTTATCTGGTTATTGAACTTTTTAATGAGTGTTGGTGTGGGGTCTTTGTTGTTGTGGGTGGGTGTGTATGTAGTTTTGTCTGAAAGTAAATTGAGCATTTTGGTAATTCACAACTTAAAACCACTAGTATATACTTTTATTAGCAAATAACATTTGGTCTCTAGTTCCCCCCCCCCCCAATACATTCCCTCTCATGTTCATGATAGGTAGGTGTGGTGAACATTCTACACATTGTAAAGTTTATGTAATTTTTTTTTTTTTTTTTTTGTTTTTTATATTGTAATGATACAATATCCAAACAGAAAACCTCACACTCAGTGTCTAGGTTATTAGTTAAAATTCTTTTAACTAAAGTGAATTTTTTACATCTTTAAATTTGACCAAATGGTAACTTTGTCAAAAAGATTATCATTAAAAAAAACTGATTATGTATATTACATATACAGATGTATAAACAATCCCCAGCATAAACTTAACATGCAAGAATGACTCAATTAGGTAAAGGTGATCACAAAAAATTGTTTGTTTTAGTTAGAAATTTTTTATTTATTAGCTAACTGTTTAAAAACAGGCCACCATAGAATAAATGGAAAACATTAACAAAGAAAAATTTGGTAATAACAAAAATTTTTAATAATTTTGTAAAGTGAAATTTTAAATTATAATTGTCAAATTAGTGCTTGACCCACCTTTTAGGGTAAGTTTTATGTTAAATCTTACCATGTTAAAAAATATGTTAGCTTTCTTTTGTATTTTAAAAATGTTTGGCTTTCTTTGCTTTTTGTATTTTTGTTCAAGAATAATAACCATATAAAATGTGTGTAGTGATTTATCATTGTCAGCTATTATTCATCTCTTATAAATAAATAAGAGATGAATAATAGCTGACAATGACTTTATTAGGTTGAAACTTTATATTGTGAGAAATAAATATATGTTTGGAAATCTAACAGACATTTTGATGAAAATCATTTTTAAATCATAAGACAAGACTCCCAAGAAAAATAAAGAACTTTTTTTATGTTTTGATTATATCCTATGCATGTGAAAGTCAAAGAAATTTCTATTAACTTTTCCCCTATCAGAATTATAACATAAAATCCTTCAACATCATATTTATTGTTTCGTTTTAATGGGTTGGCAAATATAAAAAAAATCCCTGTTGGTATGGCTTTTAAGGCCCAAAACTGTTAATTTTTTTTATTTATTTCTTACTCTGTTAATCATTCTTTCAAAATATACAACAGCTCCTTCTAAAATAAATAAATAAAATAAAACAGTCCATGGATTGATTACATTCATTGCCTAAAGACAATAAGTAGTATTATTTGTTACTAATATACTAGGTGTGCTGAAATGTGCTTCACACTAGTTCCTGTCCAAGGAAAGAATTTTATAAATAAAAACCTGCCTGGAGACAAGTAACACTTAATTCTCCTATAATACCAAATTAAATAAAAGCCGCTACCAAATCATGTAGGTTTCACTAATATCTCTTCTTCATTCGAATCTCAAGCAATATCTGCACTTGAACCAAAAGAAATGAGAGCCTCAAAGTAATTTCCTATCTCTGATGTTTTCAAGAGTCGTATGTTAAATTTATGTAGCTTAGTATTTTTATTAATTTTTAGTTGGTATACTTGTTTGTTATAAATAAACACGACAGGAACTTATTTTTGTACTTAGTTAGATTTTTTAGTGCAGATTTATAACAAAAAACCTTAGAATTACTAATAAGAAGGGGAAGGTTAATAAAAAAGAAAAAACTGTTTCTATGTTCAACAAGTATTTTTGACCATTCATGCATTGAGGCAAATGACATATATCCAATAGATTGAATTATTGAATAAAATAAAGAATAACTTCATTATTATTCTGAAGAGAAAGTTCTTCAGCTTTTATGACACCACAGAAATTGTTTCAGTTATGGTTAAGGTTAGTCCCCACTAATTGAAAACTCAGGGAAATGGATAAGCACATTTAATGGATCATCATACACTACAGTAGGCATTACTGAACAATATTAACTTAATGATACTTACTTCACAGCAGTTTTCAAAGAATTCAAATAAGGTGATTTCAAATTATTCACAAGTGGAGTTTTTGGAGACTTCAATGGTTTCAAAGGTGTCCTACGATAAGGGTGGGGCCTGATAGCAGAACGCACAGCTTCATGCAAAAACAATATTAGTTAACAATAAATTTTTTTTTTTTTAAGTTAGTAGAACATTTAATAAAAACATAATTAATTACAAAGGACCAATGAGATGTTAAGGATTTAATTTTTACACTTTCACATACATACTTTCTCCCACCCACCCACACCCATGCACACACATACAATGAATAAGAAAAGGTGGGAGAAAGAGTGTAGTGAACACTCAAAAAGAAAAATTACAATGTGTAAAATTTTTGGGGAGATTTCTCGGACTTCGTCAGCAAGGAGTAAAGAGCCCTTACTGATGAAGTGGGATAAGTCTCCCCCAAAATTTTACTTATTGTAATTTTTTCTTTTTGTGTGTTCACTACACTCTTACTCCCATCTGTTCTTATTTATTATATACATAGCAGTCACGAGTGTTTCATTTTATATATATAAATATCATTCAATGTTACTCTGTGTTAGAAGGAATGTCTGAGAGCATTGGGCTTTGGGGTTCCATTGGTTGTAGTCTTCGAGTGCCAATTACAGGGAAGTGATAAGTGACAATAATTAGCAAGTTCTTTTAAGTACTCAATCTAAATAAGTACATTTGATTTATTTGCACAAATCTTTTGTTAGCTGTAAGTAATTTTCATTTATTTATTAGTTAGTAAGGGCAGTAGGTTCGATTATTATCTGTAAATAGTAGGTGTACTTATTTTTTAGAATCAATTAGCTTTAATTTATTTTTGTTCTAAATTATTGATCCGTATAATATAACTAACAAATAAAAAAATAAACTATGAATTAAAACAATATGTTTAAATAATAAAAATAAAACTAAAAACTAAAAAAAAAAACTGTTAAAACTATTGTTCTCATAAATATAGAATGTATACATAAATAACAATATAATATTCTGCAGAAGTTGATTAATTTATGGACTAATACACATTCATACTATAAATATATTTGCTTCATTCAAACTATAAAAATAATCATTAAACATTCATATGAGAAGAGAGAGAGAGAGAGAGAGAGAGAGAAAAAATTCGAGATATCCATTTTACCTTTTCATAAGTGTTCCTGCCTAACGGGCTTTAGGTTCACTGGAAATTATCATCAGGAAGTCACTTAGGGATCAACATCCTCACTCCCTGCAAATCAGTGCGCTGGTTAAGGCATCTAGGATTGTCTGCCTTTTCCAGTTTTATCTCTTAAGCCTCCAGAAGACTAACTCTTAACATAAGCTTCACCTAGCCTGTGTTTTCTTAGTGTGTTCACTTTTTTTTCAGAAAGAGAGCTTATGTAGGGGACATAGAACCAAGTATTAAGATTTTTTTTTTAAAACCTATTTTCTGAGTTTATTGTTTTATACATCTTCAATCTTATTCTTAAATTTAACTATTTATAATTTTTGGTTCGAATCCATTATTTTTAGCTATTTGTTTTATGAACTTAAGCACATTCAGGTATGCATCATTAGCTAAAGGTACCAATAGAAATTGGTCAATATAATATATATACATATATGGAGTTATCATAGTTTTGGGATGCTGGAATGGTCTATTGCTATATCTGTCTGGGCCCACCTCTGGGTCAAGACAATTTCTATTAAGGAAAATAGAATTACAAAATTGTGTCTGTCATGACTTATAATCAAGTCTAAATAATTCAATATGCCATTATCCCCTTTTTCCATTGTAAATTTTTTTCTTCTGTGGCATCCGTTTACATATTGAAAAATTCCTGTTCTGACCCATTAAATATACAGAAGCAGTCATCAACATAATACTTCCATAATATAATATATTGTAAAAAATTATTTTTTTATANTATATATATATATATATAAGCTGTAAGTGCACTAGTACTCTTGCCATATCAAAGCCAGAGGGCAGAGTTGCATGAGAAAGTAGAACGGAAAGGATTACCTTCCTTATGCAGTTTGACAGTGTAATATAAGGGGTAATGGATTCATCTCTTCAAGTCTCCCTCTCTCCTCCTTTTCAAATAAAAACTGTATGTCCAAAAGAGCTTTCTTTACATCATGGTTTCTGTTGTTCTCCCAAACATTTTTTATTGTCTATTACAGCTAAAGTTTTTGCCACATGCTTGTCTCTATTGATAATACAAGTTTGACTTTTATCCACTTTGGTAAAGATGAGATTGTTATTGTTCAATTTTCTTTTTTTACTACTGATTGTATGATGTTTAGTATTGATAGCGATCACACATTGATTTCTTATGCGATGTAGTTTTTATATATTTATTTATTACGTCTGAGGATTTGGCCTTAGCTTCAACATTGCCTTTAAGTTAAAGGCAATATTAATATTGGATGCGTAGGCAATAGAGTATAATCTGTAGGATATTATATTGTTATTTACTTATATTTTCTATATTATAATATAGTTTTATTTTAAAAATTGGTTTAAAAATTATATATTTACTATTTTAATAGATTGCATAAATGTATAGTTTATTTTTATGTAAATAATCTAAAGGGTTATTGTAACTACCAATGAATATAGAACTGTCATACCTTTTGTAATCCGTCTTCATTGGTTTCTGGAAGATGGTTTGCAGAAACCAATGAAGACGGATTACAAAAGGTATGATAGTTTACTCTAAGATGATTTTAGTTGTGGTTCGGTCGAGGTAGATCCAAAAAACACAATTTAAAAAAAAAATGTATTTTTTTAATGAAGGATTATCTGCCAACGTTTCGGCTTACATTGTAAGCCATCTTCAGGGTTGTAAAAATACAATGTCATGAGAATACAGTAATATTTGAAATTAGTATAATAGAGAATTATAATGTAATGTGATATCAAGAGTATGAAAGTAGAAAGCTGTGTAAGACAATTAAAAGTTTATGAAAACAATATTGATAAAGAACCAATTTGAAAAAAACATGCAAACAAACAACT
>KZ807495.1:138578-163496 GCA_000696205.2 Oncopeltus fasciatus | reverse complement strand
TATATATATGCAAAGTATACGTAGAAAATGAAAAACTCGCGGCTGCGATATGTAGTAATCAAGAACAGGTGGGATAGAGAGTGCAGGGCACACACGAAAAGAAAAAATCACAAGAAGTAAAATTTTGGGGGAACAAATGCCCTTCGTCGGTGAGAAGTTAAGAGAGACTCTTTCTGAGACTGTCTGTCTTCCTTTACTCCTTACCGACGAAGAGCGAGAGATGCCCGAAAATTTTACTTCTTGTGATTACATATAATTTTACTTGTGATTTTTTCTTTTTGTGTGTGCACTGCACTCTCTATCCCACCTATTCTTGATTACTATATCTATTTATCTATATATATATATATTTTTTTTTTTTTGCGGGGTGGGAGGGAGATTAAACTGTGCCTCTTTATTTACTTAAATCAAGCTTTTTGCAATTCTATTCTTCAGGTTTACTGTTTTAACAAATGAAAAGGAGGAGGGATAGAGTATTTAAAACGGTTGAAATGTACCGTAGAGAGTATTAGTAGAGACTTTGTTGGGGTTCAGTCAAGATTGACCGAATCCCAACAAAGTCTCAACTTTTAAACCGGTAGGTTCCGTTGCTGTGATTTGACTATGCCATTCTTTGATCCAAGAGTTCTCGGTTGAGAAAAAACTCCGAAAGAGTTTTGTTATAATCTTTATCGATTGTGGTTAGTAGATTTTTTTTTTTAGGGGTTCGGTCAAGGCTGATTTAAAAAAAATACAATTTAAAAAATGTGTATTTTTTTTTATCCGCCGACGTTTCGGCTTACATTGTAAACCATCTTCAGGGTTATCATGAAGACGAAAAGGGACGTCGTGCCACCTGGATCAAATGTTTACATGTGTAATGAACATGTGATCCAGGTGACACGACGTCCCCTCCCGCCTTCATGACAGCCCTGAAGATGGCTTACAATGTAAGCCGAAACGTCGTCAGGTAATAAAAAATTCACATTTTTTTTTAAATTGTATTTTTTGGATAAAGCTTGACCGAACCTCTACTAATAATCTCTACAAAAACTCTTCATTTGAACTTACCAAACATGGTCCACACATGTCTGTTTGTCCAGGCTGGATACCAGTTTTTACTGTCATTATTAGTCTCGGGACTAATTTTAATTGGTTGGAATGCCGCCTCTTGTCTTTAGGAGGGGTCATGGGTGCACCACGACGCTTCCCTTTTCGCCCTCCACTAGCAATCACCTGATGATAATGATTGCCCCCCATAATTAATCATTAATTTATTAAAAAAAAAAAAGTAGAGTGGCCTCGAACCTATAACGCTGGGTTAAGAGTCTGAAACGGAGCCTCCTACCCAACAGGCAGAGAGATAAGGGAGGCTATGAGAGCTTAGCGCGGCGAGGTGGGGGCCGGACAGGTCTTCCCCTGTTGACCCCAGTGCTAAGGATAACGGCTACAAAAATAGTTCGCTTTACTCACTGTTTAGATGTGATCCTCGCGATGATTCGAGCTGAAACTGCACTCACATGTCACTGACACTTCACTACTAATGTATGTAGAGTTTGAGATCTCAGTTCTTCCCACAACTCGTATATTATAGTTGGAAAGACCGAGTGCTATATACTGATCATTGGCTACACCGCTACTCGAAAAATTTTAAATAGTAAAATTATTATTCAAATAGAGAGTTGTTTTTTTTTTTTTTTTTTTTTTCACCGTAGATATTACCTATTGGGGTTCGGTCAAGGTAATAAAAAAATACAAATTTAAAAAAATGTATTTTACAAAAAACCACATAGTAAGCCATCTTCAGGGCTCATGAAAATGTGATCTTAGAGACACGACGTCCGCTATCGCCTTCATGATAGCCCTGAAGATGGCTTACAATGTAAGCCGAAACGTCGTCAGGTAATAAAAAATTCACATTTTTTTTTTAAATTGTATTTTTTGGATAAAGCTTGACCGAACCCCAACAAAAAACATCTAATAATAAAATTATTATTGTTGCCGACCTTGATACTTTAGTTTAGTTTACAGTTTGTATTCATAATGATAAAACTTGTAATGTAATTAGATTGTGCAATTACTACTGCTATAATATAATATAATGTATACTTAAAACAAAGGTATTACAAAATCATTTTATAATATTTTAATCTTTTGGATGTTGAAGTAATTAAAGTTGGTAATTTAATTAGTGGGTTTTATAGATGAAATTACTCGAGATTTGTTGTTTACAGATGTTGTGGTAGTTGAGTTTTTTATTATTATTTATTTTACTTTAAACTAAGATTATTAATTATTTTCCTTAAATTATTTATAGTATCAATAAGAAGTTGATTAGTGTTAGGATTAGAGGCTACTGATACTACATTTGGGTAAAATATTAATTGATGCTTTAGTGGGAGGTTATTTATAACTTCATTATATTTTCAGTACTGCTCTGTAAATGCATAATATAGCTATCACACAATTCTAAATTTCTTGACACTTTTTTTAATTTTTTTTTATTTATTTATTTTTTTTATGTGGGACATGCAGTGTATCAGACACCGGTTGAGCCCCACTACGTTTCTTAGATTTTATTAACATTAAACATTTTTTCAAGTATTTTCCTGCATATAATTTCTCTACTTTTACGTGGCCTTGCACCAAATCGAAACTTTGTAACATAGAACAAGTCTTATGAAGGAATTACCTTAAATGAAATTAAGTCGGGGGTTATTTCTTCAGTTAAGTCAGAGCAACAGAGTTTAATATTTTTGTGCCATCAATAGCTTTGAATATTTGTTTCGTAACAAATACATTTTGAGATGACAGTTCAGAAGCAAGTTCTTCCTTTGAACGTGATGTAAACTAAAATGCAGATTTCACGTATTTTCAAAAATTTAGATACTCTAAATTAATTAAATTACTCTTAATTAATTAATTAAATTACTCTTCACAACTCTAATGTTTAGAGTTGTGAAGAGTAATATTAAATCTCAATTTTTTTTTTTTGCAACCTTGTTTTTTTAAATATAAATTCTACATTTTTAGAGATATTTAGTGTACATGACGTCATATTTGAGTATATTAGTAGTGAATGTTATTATACCTCGTTCTATTTATCGAAAACCTTAACACTTTTTCCAGTGAATTTGTTTCATTATTTCTATAATATGATTGTAATTGATGGAGTGTATGACTAAAAAGTTATTGGATTGTTTCTTATATCCAAGTAGATTAAATCATCTCAGGGATTCATTTGGTTTTTATATATAAAATGATACTATCAAAGGGGAAAAGGATTTTAAAATCTTTTAACCAGTGTTGTGCTTTAGTAAGGGGTATTTCTGTACCTCAAGAAACCAAAACGTCTACTGAATCTGTTACGATTACTAAAACAAAAGTGAAAAAAGACCCATTCATTAAAAGAACTTTCATAGGTAAGCTAGATGATGAATTTTTACAATTTAATAGTTGTAAGAGTCCTGAACTCCCTGACAATCTCAAGAAATTTATTCAATCAGTGGATGTTGATGAAGAAGAATCCGTTAAATGTTTAGATAAGTTTAAAAAGTTCGCTGAAAGTGGATTTTTCTTAATAAATACTCCAGGTCAAACTGATGAGGTCATATCAATGAGAGATTTGCTGCATTTGTATGAAGAACTTAATTTAAGCCCAGAACTATCTGCATTACTTGAACTACATGCTACCTACCTTATTCCTGTTTTGTCTAACTATGGATCTACTGAGTTAAAAGAGTCATACTTAAAAAGAGTATTGAAAGGTGAGATATCTGGAGCATTTGCCGTTTGTGAAGAAAGTGCTTCTGATCCAACGGCCCTAAGAAGTACAGCAATAGAGAAGGGCAAAGAATTCACATTCCGCGACACTGAAAAATGTTGGGTTACTAATGCATTAAATGCCGATTTTTTTATTGTATTAGCTAGGACATCACTTGCTAATTTCAGTACATCTGAAGAAAATGTAAGTCCCTTAAGTGCATTTATAGTTGACAAAAATAGTAAAATTGTTCTAGAAAAGCAAGATTTAATAGGCCTTAAGCAGTGTGGTACTGCAAAAGCTAAATTCACAGATATCTCTGTTCCTCAAAAGAACATGATAGGAAGATTGCCAGAAGGATATGCCATTGTTTCTGAAGGTATTAAAAGCCCGAAATTTATCATGTCAATATGCATTCTTAGTAATTTGAGAAGAATAATATCTGATACAGTTAAGCATATTAATTCGAGAAAACTTTTTCCACGTGACCTAAAAGACAGTGAGCTTGTTAAGAGTAAATTAGCAAATATTATATATACTGCTTATACTTTTGAAAGCATGTTGTATTTTACAGCAGATTTAATAGATAGGTATGAAATCGATACAACTTTGGAGTCCTCTTTGCTACAAATTTATGGGTTTGAACATGCTATGAATGCTATATCACTTTGTTTGGAACTTCTTGGTTCAAAATCATATGATAAGAATTTCTCATATGAAAAGCTGTGGTCCGATTTGAAAGGACTTTCATTTTTTAATCCAACTCAATTTACTAGAATATTTGCTGCTATTAATGGTCTAGAATATGCTGGTAATTGCTTGAAGGAAGAAGTAATGCTGGCTCGCAATCCTTTAAATTACCCTTTAAATGCAGTTAAAAAGATGTTTTCTACTCACCGGATACTCACAGACAACATTAAGCCAACCACACAATTATACATGAATTTACATCCTTCATTAAAAGAATCAGCAGAACAATTAGACTGTAGTTTATCACGTTTTAGATTCTCTGTTGAAGCCTTATTTTTAAACCATGGTGCAGAAGTGATTAATAGGCAGATTGATCTGAACAAACTTACTGATATGGCTTTGGAAATATTCGCAATGACATGTGTTTTGTCTAGAGCATCCCATTCATACTGTACAGGCGTTCAATATTGTGATCAAGAACTTTTGATAACTAAAAGTTTGTGTTTTAAATCTGAAGAACGAATTAAGCAACTAATGAATTCTATATTAGTAGCAAGTAGTCATAGCTATGATGCTGTTTCTCTTGATATTGGGGATTTTACTCTTGGCAAAAAGTCATATTTTATTGCACACCCCTTAGTTCATAATATATAGTTTGTATATGATTGTAAATAAATATTTATTTTGTTTTGTGTAATTTTTGTTTCAGTAATATAGTTTCAATAATGTAAATATGTACAAACACACTCACACTCATGGCTCTGTAAAATATAAATAGCGGATTTATTATTGCAGATTATATGAAAAGAAAAATTCCTTACCCTTATAACAAAAACGTTACCTCTTCAAAGGGTTTTCGTGATTAAAATTAGTTAAACATGCTGAGCTTTTGTAATGTCAAAATAATATTAAGCCAATCTTTTAAGACAGCTGTTTTCCTTCTTGTCATTTCAATTGGCTGATGTCATTCTCCATCCTCAACTTAGACCCCTTATCCTCCTTCCTCTGATGGAAAAAGGATGATAAGTCCATCTTAGGCTTACCAGATATGTGTAGGAAGAGGATCATTACTTCATTTGCATCCAGGTTCTGATTACAATGGTAGAAGTTGGGCATTTTATCATCAGTTTAGAGGACTCAATGTTTCAACTTCTTTTTTTAATGGTTTATTTTTACTCTTTTAAAAGTACGGTACAATTTTTTTAAACATAAAAATATTATAGCTGTGTTAAAAGTACTAAGATATAACCTTAATAAAAGAATGTGAGTAAGGTATTTAATACTTCTGACATTATTAATATAATATCCAAATTTTTCTTTCTGTCTACACAAATTCTATTACTAACATGTGTTTAAGTAAAATAAAAAATAAAAATTTAACAATATGGAGTAATATGTCATATTTATAATTATTGTTTTTCAGGAAATTAAAAAATAGTTGCATTAAATTTTTGCCTCAGCAAATATTTTCCATTTCATATCAAAGCTTCTAAAGTATAAGTAATTAATAATATAATTTTGTATTTCATTTTTAATGTCATGCTTTTAATATAAATAAGAATATGTTAAAATTTAATAAATCTGTTTAAATAGATGTGTTTTGGTTGATAACTCAATATACAACAATTTTAAAATATCAATATAACTTGTAATTTTAAAATTTTCAACATCTTTTAATAGATATGAGAAAGCTTTAATGCTTTCGAAGAATTAAGTTGCAGAATGAATTTCNTTTTATTTATTTTTTTATTATAATGGGTAAAATTAATTTAAGTTAAAACAACCTCTTTAATAAACCATATTTGGGCTCGAAAATGAAGCTGAAAATCTGATAATGAAAAAATGAAAGTGAGCAAGAATTGCCAAGTAATATTTGTCCGATGTATATAAACGGGAACACAAATAACTAAATAAAAATACTTTTCTTAACCAATAGATAATTATTTAATAAAATAAATGCTCCTCAGCTGAGTAAATCATATATTAATGAAGTTAGCTCAAATTTAAATATTTCTAGATCGCCAGTGCTGTTGTCTAGCAGCTCTCTACTCAACTCTGACCTGCCTGTCAGTCCTAACAATCAGTAGAATGATAAGGTCTGATAACTTACACCTCTAGCCTTCAAGCACTACACAACCTTTCCTCATCCCTTCAATGAGCATGATAGTAGGATTCCTCTTTTTTTTCTTCTTTTTTTTATCCTCGAAAAAAGAATATATTTTAATAAACTTTATCTATCATGCTTATTTTAGAGAGAAGCATACTTTCATTTAAACAATAAGTATGATTCGCTATGAGTTTCTCATACAACATAAGGTAATGAGTGAATCGAGTACGGTCCATCCTTATGTATGAATATTTATATATTATCCATATTTTAAGAACTTGTGCTCAGTTGGCTCGACTGACTCTACTATTGATCTCAAAATTATTTATTTTTTATCTTCTGTATGAAAGGTAATTTATTCATTGACATCAATTGATGATCCTACCAATTTGTTTTTGATTATTTCTAATAATTTCAACATTTTCAGAAAAAAATATCAATTTAATTATAGTCAAATATGCTCAATAATGAACAACTTAGTTACTATATTAATTGTAATGTAGGGTCCATCTCGAATTTGTTTTTCGTTGTAATCATTGCACGGTAAGATTCTTAGCATAACAGAAGTTCCTTGTTTTTTTCATTACCCTCAGAACTATAGCACTTCTAGTTTTTCTATCTACTTTTGTTAAATCTGTAAGTAATTTAATGATTCAGTTTTATATTTTTCTAATATCTCTTGAAACAGCTTCATGAAAAATTGAAAAAAAAAAATTTTTCATACGGGAAGCCAGCAATAAGTCAATTATTACACCTTCTAATAACTATAGATAAAGCTTTGTATGAGTTCTTTGGTCGACAAAAGTTTTGGAAACCATGTTAATTGATTCATGACATTTTATTACTTACATCTCATCATCAAAAAATAAACGTGGCCAAAATCTTATCTACAGATCACTCACACTCTCTGACATGAAATTCCACAACAACGTATGACGGACAGCCTTCTCTCTAATGGTTTCCCTACACACATTATTAAAAAACTTGTGAACTAATTCTATATTTCCACTTCCCAAACCAAGCCCCTCTCCCAAAATAATAACCTCACTTTCTATCCAAAACTATCTGAAAAAATTAATGAATCCCTTAAAAAAACTTTCCTAACCTTAAGCTTGCTTTTCCACTTACAATAAACTTAAATCCATTTACACCCACCTCAAAAATCCTATCCCCTTCCTAAGAGAATCAGTGTTGTCTACAAAATTCCTTGTTCCACTTGTATGCCATGGTTCATACATTTGACAAACCAAAAAACCTATTTCCCGTAGAATCAACAATCACAAAAATGGCATCAATAACAAACTGCCCGCACAAAACTCGTCATTCATGAAGGACACAAATTTGAGTTTGATAACATTACCATTCTTTCCACTGAATCCTATGATCACAAATGCCTATTATCTAAAACCGTTCACATTGACTCTCAACACAATCTAGTTAATAACAGAACTAACACGGAAAAAATTTCTTCAACTTATTCAAACATTTTCAACATTCTGAAAACATTCCAAAATAATGGAGTTTTTTTGACCATAGCTATTATTATTAGATTTTTTTTGTAGGGGTTCCGTCAAGGCAGATCCCACTTGACTGAACCCCAACAAAAAAACATCTAATAATTCCAAAATAATTTCTACCTATTTTCCAGGTATTGCCCACTATGATGCAGGCTCTCCCTTTGTACCTACAGCCTCATAACCCCCACGTCCTCCATCTTAAATTTTTTTCCTTATTATCAAACCCTACCTCTCAGTCATGAACATTTGATCCAGGTGACAAGACGTCCCCTCTCGCCTTCTTGATAGGTAGGTGTGGTGAATTTTTCTACACATTTGTTATTATTTTTCCATAGCATTTGATATCACATTACCTTTAGTTACAGCAATTTTATGTAATAATAATGTTAATTATATAATTTTTTNAAAAAAATACAAAATTTGAAAAATGTGTATTTTTTAAATTATCTGCCAATGTTTGGGCATATATTATAAGCCATCTTCAGGACTGTTGAAGTACAAGGTCATAAGAATAAAAAATAAATATAAATAAAATCCAAAAAAATTAAATCATTAACATTATTATTGCCTAGAATTGCCATAACTAAATGTAATGTGATATCAAAAGTATGAATGTAGTATAATATGTAGAAAAAATTAAAAGAAAAAAAAACTACACAAAAATAGAATTAACTACACCAACCTACCATGAAGGTGAGAGGCGAGGTCGTGTCCCTAGGATCCCATTTTCATGACAGAGAGGTAGGGTTTGAAAATTGTGAGAAATTTTTTGTTTAAGATGGACAACATTGGTGATAGAAGTGTTTGGTGTAAGAGGTGGTAAGTAAAAAGGGAGAGGGGCCTGCAACAATTGGGGCAATACCAGGGAAAAAAAGTAGGACATTCATTGCGGATGGTTAGCTTTAAGGAACTAGGAGAAGTGTTTGACAGGATTATTTTGAAGGAGGGTTAATGGTTTTTCAGAATGTTAAAAATGTTTGGATAAGTTGAATAAATTTGTTCTATGTCAGTTCTATCGTTAACTGGATTGTTTTGTAAGTTAATGTGAACGGTTTCAGATATGAGAAGTTTGGGTTCAGTGGAAAGAATGGTAATGTTATCAAAATCAAATGTGTGTCTTTGATGAATGACATGTTTTGTGAGGGCAGTTTTTATTAGTTTTTTCTTTTATGTCTTTTTTATGATAAAAACTGCCCTCACAAAACTCCTTCAAAATACACCTCTCAAACATTTCTCCTAGTTCCTTAAAGCTACTCATCCGCAATGAATGTCCTACCTTTTTTTCCTGGTATTGCCCCAATTGTTGCAGGCCCCTCTCCCTTTTTACTTACCACCTCTTACATCAAACCCTTCTATCACCAATGTTGTTCATGTTAATCAAAAAAATTCTCACAATTTTCAAACCCTACCTCTGTCATGAAAATGGGATCTTAGGGACACGACCTCGCCTCTCGCCTTTGTGATAGGTAGGTGTTGTGAATTTTTCTATATAGTTGTTATTTTTTCCATGACATTTGATATCACATTACTTTTACTTATAAGTAGTAATAATGTAAATCATTTAATTTTTTAAGTTTTTCTTATGACATTATATTTCAACAACCCTGAAGATGGCTTACAATGTAAGCCGAAACATTGGCAGATAATAAAAAAAATAAAAAATAAAATACACATTTTTAAAAATTGTTTATTTTTTATACATATATTTTATTGTCTTATTGTGTTGCTTTTCGAACGTGAACCTGATCCAAAAGGTTGTTTAATTTTTTTAGTTTTTTTTATGACATTATATTTCAACAACCCTGAAGATGGCTTACAATGTAAACTGAAACATTGGCAGATAATAAAAAAAATAAAAAATAAAATACACATTTTTAAAAATTGTATGTTCAAATAAAACATATTATTTGATTCTCTGGTCCTAGATGTCTTGACAAATTTTGAAGAGAAAAATGTATCTTTTTAAAATTTTCAAATCATATATACAGGGTTGCAGGAAAAGTCATGCTATATCCGTTAAGGGCGCGGAGTACCCATCATTTCCAACTATTTTCACAATGAAACACCCTACTCTAAACTTAACCCTTTTCCAGATATTCGACTTTTAATTTTCTTATTGAAAATTGCTGATTTTTAGGACTCTAAATTTAATTTTGTTTATTTTGTGAGTCTTATTATTATTGTTATTACATGTTCACATGTGTAATAAGATGCTTTAGATATTCAATCATTAAAATACCAGTGCATAAGTTAATTGAATAGGCCGTAGTAGACAAGTGAAAGTCAAGAAACGAAAAAAAAAATAATAGAAAGTTCATTTTTCTCTAAGGGATATTTAAAAAAAATATTGTGGCAGATGTTCAGAAGATGTGTTTTGAAAAAAACTATGTTTCATCAATGCTATCTAATGAGGTATAACAATCTAGGGTTTTATTTAAATGCATTGAAAAAACTTAGTTTATTAGGCAAAAATGGTGAAGAAAATTAATACTTAGCCCTATAAAGTAAAATAAAACAATAGGTAAGCATGAAATGTCATTTATTAAATCAGGTTTTGACAATAATTTTGGCCCGGACTTCTTGCTGGCCATGGCAATGGCCCGCCTCGTCCTATCCATTTGTTTGGATTTGTGTCCAGCCAGTCTCTGATATTTCTCCTGAAATGGGCAGGGCAGCCATTATCTTGGAACCACATGTCCCTGATCAAGTTGAGTGGCCGCAAATCACTCAAGTCTCCTCTCAAGAAGTTTTCGTACCTTTCCCCATATAGATTGTCCAGGAGAAAGTAAGGTACAATCAAATGATTGGAGATAATGCCCATCCACACTTCATCTGGGTTCTTTTTGGGCCCAGTAATGGTTCTTGTGATAGTTATGCCGTCTATATCAAATTTGGATTCATCTGTCACCAA
Source organism: Oncopeltus fasciatus (assembly GCA_000696205.2). Classification (NCBI taxonomy): domain Eukaryota; kingdom Metazoa; phylum Arthropoda; class Insecta; order Hemiptera; family Lygaeidae; genus Oncopeltus; species Oncopeltus fasciatus. The sequence continues at coordinate 152,529 of KZ807495.1, read as the reverse complement.
GATATTTCTTAGAAAATTTGGGTTTTCTATGTCAGCATTTAGCATAAATCTGCAGAAGTCCAACTTTCTTGCCGGGTCTCCTTCAAAAGCGTGTAATGGTACAGGTATAGGCCTCAGCACACTCCATTGTGAAAGTCCCAGATCACAGGCAACAATATTAGTGGATGTAGTTGGATCCGCTTGAAAGCGTTGCACTATCTCATTGTCGTGTTCTTCGTCGTCTTTAATTCGTGGTCTTCCCATGTCTGTATTTTGTCTCAAAACAGAGCCAGTTTCTCAAAGTCTTCGATAAACTCTGTCAAAAATGGCCAAATCCGGCACTCGACGACCGGGGAAGCGAGTTATGTATTTGTTGCGAGCTTGCGCAGACACACAATTGCAGTATCCGTAACAAGTAAGTATATCAGCATATTCCTCAGGTGTGCAGGAGGTCATCTACAACACTTCCGTATCACAAGTACAAATCAGAATCCGGTTAACAAGCACAGTAGTCACAAATCAGAATAAATAGTCTAGAATCGCAGCCAAGTCGAGAAAAAAGAGCAAAATGATATCACACCTACTATGTACGAAGCATAAAAGCAGACAGACATCCAAAACAATATCCCATGTATTCCCAGCCCTAACCGTTTTTTTTTCTTTCATTCGCACCAACATAAATCATCACTTGTCTCGCTCGCACGGTGTGTCTTAACTTGAAGGACAATATGCGTGGGACTGTTAGAACTGCTACCAGGAGCATCCCAACTACTTTTTTATCCCATGAAATGTAATAAAAACCCAAGATTGTTATACCTTGTTAGATAGCTGATGAAACGTAGATATTTCAAAACACATCTACCGAACAATTACCATAATATTTTTTTAAATTCCCTTAGAGAAAAATAAACTTTCTAATATTTTTTTTTCATTTATTAACTTTCACTTGTCTACTAGGACCTATTCTATTGACTTATGCACTATTTTAATGATTGACATCCTAAAGCATTTTATTACACATGTAAATATGTAATAATAATACTAATAAGACACACAAAATTAAATTTAGTAGCCTAAAAATCGGCAATTTTCGATAAAAAAAAATTAAAAGTCGAATATCTCAAAAAAGGGTTAAGTTTAGGGTAGGGTGTTTCATAGTGAAATAAGTCAGAAATGATGGGTACTCGACTACCTTAATGGATCTAGCATAACTTTTCCTGTAACCCCGTATATACACACACACACACGCGTTTGTGTCATCTGAGGTGTTTACTTTTTACGCACCCTTTTTACTGGTATTTGTCGCTCAATGCTGGCTCTGAGTCAAATATTATATGTTTTGTAAATTTTCTGTAAGCAAAACTTAGCAGAGCTATTATTGCTCCTACAATTGAGAAGGAATAGCTAATAGCTTGGAGAAAATTAATAGTAAAAAAATAGTGAGTTATGTTTGAACAATTGATACCAATATGTGCAATAGGAATGCTAAGGATATAATATAAATGCATCAGAATAAAGTGATTTTTACTTAATTTAATTCCTTTTCAAAGTGAATTTCCAAGCAGTGACAGTAAATAATTTTTAAATAACCAATGTCTACAATAAACGGGATAAATTATACAAAAATGTTATTTATTTGTATACACTCTATAATTAACATAGAGAACAAAAGTGTTCTGTAAGTTACATAAAATAATATCAATATATAATTCACATACCTCAATCAATTAAATGAGACCATAATAACAAATGAGTCAAATACTTAGAAATATCACATATTTCATTGTTTAGAAGTTAATCCTCTATTTACATAGAAGTTGAATTATTAAGATGCCTTATATTTGTTTCTTAATTTTATCAAAATGTAACAAGTGTGAGCAAAGTGATCTTCGATTAATATTTTCAGTTTGAAGTATTCTCCTGTTCTTTAAAATAATAATATTGTTTTTTATAGTTTAAATATCAAATAAAATCATTTTTGTTTGTTTATGCCCTTCCCTGGAGGTCTCATTCTTCAAATTTTATCTAAAATCTGCAAGGCTTTAATAAAAACAAGCATTGTTTTATTTAAAATATTATTGTAATTTGTCAAATAGTTTTTGATCTAAAAATGAATTCTAATAAAAGATTCTTACTTGTGGGAAGGTAACAACTACCATCACAATGGCAATGAAGATATATTTCTCATAATATCCCAAGTGGAAAAGTATTCTCCTTTAACTTTTCATTTATTAGCTGACAAATGTTTACCAAATAAAACCTATTTAACATATTAAGCATGGTGGAGCTCAAATACTCACAAGCAAGGAAATGGTTCTTTACTGTAACTATAATTTCAAATTGATAATACTAAAATTAGTTAAAAGAGAAAAAGTACTTAATTGTGTGGTATAGGATAGTTAGTCTTGATTTTTTGATTTAAAAACTTATATTAATCAAGACAATTCCATTTGAGAAATTACTTCATTCAGAAGATATTTAGCATACATTTAAAAATATAAAGTGTTAAATTGGATAATGCCATGATTTAAAAAACTGACAATAATGATGTAAATTCATTGGAAAAAGTGAGTTAGCTCCTTGTAAGCATGGTAAAAAAAAATTGTGTGTATATTTTTAATATATATTACAGGAAAAATAAAATTTACAGCTTTTATTTTTAATTCTATTCAGTATAATAATGAATATTATAACTATCAATTTTTTTTGTGACTAAAATAGTAACGTGCATATTTTTTTTTTTACTCCCTCCCTCCACCAACAGGTATTTGAAGGCTCATCAATACAATATCTTTATTTGAAATAAGTAAGAAATGTCAGTGATGCTATTTTATTACAAATATTTTTCAGTTTCTCTAATCTCTATCCAGTATTCAATAAATATTCTAAATTATTCAACACAAATAAAAGAAAAAGATTAAAGCTGAAAATTTTTGAACAACTGATATAGATATAGGAATTTAAGGAGAATAATATCACTCAGAAAGTAAGGCTTCAAGTTAAAAAGCTATTGTTAAAATGAAGTTAAAGAAAAATAACTAATTTACAACTCGATGCTGTAGCTATTCTCAAGACAACTAATAAATATGTTTAAGACAAATAATGCTGCTCACACAAATTACGTTTTTGATAAACTCATAAGCCATAATATTATTTACATAAATATGAACTGTTAAAAAATATATTACAATTTCCTTAGAGTAATGAAAATAAAAATCTGTGAAACAGTAATTTAAATCTTTTAAAATAAAATACAATACCATAAACATTTCAATACTTTTTCAAATATATAGTTTTGTAGTACTACAATTTCAAATTGATAACAATATTAAAATATAAATAATACATAAAGTACAACAAAATATACAGATATTAAACAACGCTTCTTTCAATGACAATAGTACAATAACAAAACTGGTAATAAAACATTTTTGAATATAAAAAAAAAAAAGTGATAAATTAATGTTCCAATGCCTTCTTCACAGATGAATCTTTAATTATAAAATACTGAAATAAAAAAAGTGAAAATATCAATTAATAAATTTCATTATTATTAAAATAATTAATCCTTAATTATATATTAAAGTAAAAGCTGCTAAATTTTGAGTCTTTAATTCTACTTATCAGCTCCATCATACATTCAATAAAATTAATAATGATAGTAAGAGTAACTCTTCCCAAATAAATTTAAAAAATAAACAGAAAATTAGAAAAATTATATTCAATTATACTGTGGACATAATATATGAATATAAAACTAAAATATTCAATTCAATCATTAATCATTAAATAAAGCTAAAAACTAAAATTCAATTAAAGAAAAGAAGAGTCACAAAAATTTCCCATGCCCTCGCAAAACACTGTTTTGAATAGAGAAACCCGATAAGGAAAAGAGTTACAAGTAAGGAGAAACTCAATATTATAGGAGGGGAGGTAATTTTTTAAGGTTTGTTTCTCCCCTTCTCAATCTCTTTTCCCTCAACTACATACTAATACAAGAATAGCAGAAAAATATTGATCTATTGCCACTATGTGTCATTAGCACAATTTTTTGCGTATCATCATACCAACATGATATGGTTCTGGCAATGTCATGGAATAGGATATTTCAGATGACTAGTTTTTCATATAAAAACTAGTCTTCAGAAAAAAAAAAAAAAAGTGTAAGTATATTTAATTTCCTACATATTCACCAGAATGACAAATTGGAAATTAATAAAGGTACAGAGCAAAATAAGTTAATCTTAGGACAAACATTTTCATTAGTAATGTGATAATATATTTTTTGTTAGACTAAGTGCACCTGTGCCTAAAATATTTTGACAGAAAGTTACACAAACTAATAAGAGAAGTTACTGAAAACAATATTGAAGAAAAGTAGTGTTATTAAATCCCATGGCTTCTAAAGCATATAGCAGGACTGATTTTGTTCTGTATTTCGCTTTCTTATCAAGAATACCCCTTAGGCATTCACATTTTAAATATATAATTTACTTGTTTANAGTAAGGAGTGAATCAGAAGAAATATCATAAATCCTGGATTATATTAATAAAGCAAATATAATTATGGGTTCAGCCACAGGAACTAAAAAATTCAGGCAATTTTTGTCAACCATAAATTTTAATTCCCAAATCAATTAAGTAGAGGGGAGCAAAGGCAAACTAATTGGTAGAGTATCTGCGTAGTATTTCATCAACCATACATGTCGCTAGTGTAGAGAGAATTTAATGAGATAACCTGCTCGTCCTGGTAGCATAACTGGTAAATGCACTTGGTCCCTCAAGACAACAAGTTCTATGTATCTCCTCTTTCTCTGATAATCTCCTCTTTGATTATTACACAATTATCAGTCTTTTTTAATGAAATTTGACACTTCATTTTAAATATAATTTGAAAAGCTAAGTTCATTACATAGAGAAATTTGAAAGAATAGAAGCAGGGACTTGATATGCCAAGTGCGAGTATAAAAAGTTTTTCAATATAACAACCTTAATGTTTAGCTTAGAGTAATTAAACTAAAAAAAGATATATTAAGTGATAAAATAAATATTTTTCATATCAATATTTCCCATAGGATACTATTTTAAAGTAACTTTTCCTTCCAACATTAATATTTTCTTGGTTCCCATTTTATAAGACATTTACATATATGACCACCTTTAATTAAAATCCTCTGTCCATTTCCTAAGTACCAAAACATGCCCCTCTAATCTTAATCCTCCAAACAATATATAAAAACAGTGTTATAAAGAATTAAACACTCATGATGCACTAAGAAAAAAAAAATCTGAAATTATTATTTATACAAAGTTGAACAATATATACTGAATCATTCCAAAGAAATACTTTAAAAAACCCTTAAAATATATCATATTAAAATAGTATTATATGTTATATTATAATTATAATACAATGTGTACACAGTAATTAGACTTGAATACGTAATTACATTAAATAACTTATTACTCTTTATATTATAACAGGTTGAAAGGTTTGGTAATACTAGATTTAGTTTCATTAAATGATTGAGAATATTATAAATGTGGCACACAGACGCTGAATAATATAAGTAGATTTCCCATGTTTCATTAAAGATGGATAAACGTAAATGAGAAAATTAAATTTACAATCTGGAGAGCACAATAGCTTAACATGTATGACCAGTAGTTTGATCTAGACTTGCTTGGAAGGAAAAGTGCTCAACCATCATGGTTACATTCCTGAATTTCATCCTTAATAAGCACTTTGTAAAAATGTTGCTGAACATAAACATAAGAAAATTAAATTTTTTATTAGAACTATTATGGTTAGGAACTTTGGATGAACACTATTATAGATGAACTTTTTCATAACTCAAATAACAGAGATGATAATGGGATTTTAAATTTTGATTCCTATACTCATCCTATGGTTTTCAAAAATTTACTTAAATTTATTTTAAAAATTTATTTTAAAATTACAGATATTAGAGCATGTCAAGACATATCACATATGCACACATATTATTTTGAACAGAACATACTTTTTGTTCCTGCAAATCTGTACAAATATTATATAAGTTGAGTCATGATACCTAAGTGGAAAGCTTGATTTCCCAATGGGGAATCTACTAAAAGATTCAAGTCTCTTGATAGAAGGACTCAATGTAAAAATTACATTAAATTGAAAACCACTAGAAGAATCTAGACAGGGCAGCATTATTTTAATAAAGGTCATAGACTTTTTGTCTGAGTTTCTTAGCCTAAAAATATTAAGTTCATAAATCAAAACAATACTCACTTAATTTGTGATTGCTAAGGAAGGTTCATGATTCTAAAAATAAGTTCTAAAACTGCAGGAGTGTCTTGTGAGGAAACAGCTGCTTGATGCACTACAGGGACAAGTTCTTCGTCTAGCCTCTTCATATAATTTGAAGGTAGCTTCTCACACAAACTACCAGCTTCATAACCAACCTAAAATATTCACAACATGTTATTAACATTACATTTCATCCCTACAAAAGTAGATCTTACATAATGAAGAAGAAAAAGGATCATACATAATATTATTACATTGCAAACAATGGAGTTAATCACAAATAGGCAAGCACAAACACATGAAACGCAGATTCAGTGAGTTACATTTTACAAACATCTATGGTTATACTGCATTAATTTTTTGATGACATAAAATATAGTAATCATGAAAAAACTTAAAATTTAATTTTCTCAGAATATTCAAATTTTAAGTTCAAATGGAGAGTTTTTTGACAGTGGAGATTATTAGTAGGTGTTTAGGCCTTCTGAACCAATTTTTTGCTAGTTTTGTCAGATATTTGTTATAAGTACGCAACAATTTTTATGGATGTTGTGCAGGTCTTAATTGGTTGAGTCACTTAGAAGATTCCAAATATACAATATAATAAAAATAAAAAAGTGTTGTGAAGAAATGGTGAGTACCTTTTTAGGCAAAATTATAGTTTCCCTATTTTTTTTTTTTTTTCAGAGAACCTAAATTTGTTTACATATCTAGATCTGTTGACCTCATGAATATCCATTAATAGTCAACTGGAGCCCTTCTTCCTTTCCACCGTATCTCAACTGCAAATTTTTTCAAACCTACACTAGGGTAAATGACAACTTCCCCTCCATAGTTAATAATCTCACGAGTTGCTTTAGCAGCTGTGAAATGTTTTTCCTGTAATGCCTTAAAATTACGAGAATTTTGTAGGACACTTCATGTTTCTTCTTTAAATCAAATAACTAAACTGAGGTATTTTTTTAAGAAGCTGAATAGGATTGAACAAGCTTTGAGAATGTTATAAAGGGATTATTAAGTAGGGTTAAAACATTTACAGTCCTTTAAAGTCTTGAATTTGGTAAAACTTTTTTTTTCTCTTTTTTGCCCCTCTTTTTTTATACTCTCTTAGAAGAATTTTCTTTAACATTTTATCTTCTCCGGTCACTATAAAATAATTTCTTAAATATTAATTCCCCTCCCCTCTCCTCTTTATGCTTTGAATTATTTCAAAACCTAAGCCTATATTCATATCAGCCTTGCCATGTCCCTTCTGTGTTTTATCTCTCCACAGAATTTCATATCTTTACATTCTTCCTCCCAGCTTTTGTTTCATCTTTTATTATAATCATTCTTAACTTCTAAACCTCACTCAATCTTTCTTCATAAATATTTTATTTGGTTGTGGTTTTTTTATCCCACGTAAAAAGGGTTAGGCTCTCGCTAGTGTAGAGAGAATTTAATGAGATAACCTGCTCGTCCTGGTAGCATAACTGGTAAATGCACCAGCCCGGATAGCAGAAGATCCAGGTTCGATTCCTGGCTGGGACAGATATATTTTTTTCATTCTATTCCCTCTCATTAATTGTTTAAAATTTACATGGGATAAAAAACCACAACCAAATAAAATATTTATAAAGAAAAATTAAATAAAGTAAATGACGAGAGTCGACAAATAGCTTGACAATGTCAGCTCCTTTGAGTTTAAGATGAAGTTCTCGTCTTTCTCGTGGGTTAGGCTCTCGCTAGTGTAGAGGGAATTTAATGAGATAACCTGCTCGTCCTGGTAGCATAACTGGTAAATGCACCGGCCCGGATAGCAGGAGATCCAGGTTCGATTCCTGGCTGGGACAGATAGATTTTTTTATCTATTTCCCTCATTAAATGTTTTCAATCTTTATTCTTTCTTGTCTTCCCTGCTATGTTTTTAGTTGATTTTATATTTCTTTCTTCAATCTTCTACTTCTAGATTATTATTCATGATAAATTATTTTATAAACATCCTTAATTATCATACTTACCATTCTTTCTCCAAAACATTGCAATAAAAATGCATGACAGTATCAGTTAAGTGATGTACTATCCAATGTGTTTGCAACAGGAACTAGTCACAGACAGAGATAATATAACTTGCCTATGATTAACTTGTAATTAGATAAGAGGTGTTCCCCAAAGAAACTTAAGTAAAAAGAACAGTTTTAAACTCACGTTTACATTTATCCTAAATTTACTGAAACAAAACTTTAGAAGTCATCATACTTCAAAAGAAAGTAAATAACACCACAATTATATTCTAAAAACATTAAAACCATGCAAGCATACTCCCATAAGAATAACAAAGAACAATTTTATCAAATAATAGCTATATCTTATTTATATATATATTCATTTGCTCACAGCCATAAATGTTTCATTTTCTATAAATATTTACACATACACCCACAACATTGAAATAAAGGGTACTTACATTGTCAGGATGAATATTTGCCCTGATACCAATTGTAGTAAAGTTAGCTTGGGCTAATGAGTCTAACTTTGGGACCAAAGCAACACATGTTGCCCTAGCTAGTAACTCTGACACTCTGCTTATGTCAATCGGATCAGTGGCCCTGCTACCCTCATCTGTCTAAAATAAAGTTTATGCATAAAAATATTAAAAAAAAAACAAAAAACCATAAAATAAAATACTAAAAGATTATTTTATGACCAATAATAAAATTATAAAATGTTAAACTAATCAGATAACTTGAAAGAGAAAAATGAAAAATAATTACTTATACTTTATTAATAATCAATAGCAAAATATATTAATTAGTTACCTGCAATATAAAGACTTCTGTCCATCGAATGAGTTTTGAACTTCCAGAGTAATCTGTTCCATTGTGAACTCTAATTGAAGGGACACCATCTAAAGGCTTTCCATCTATACAGCTTTTTACACTAGAATATTGAAATCAAACTTAATAGTGATAATAATTATTATTTTTCTTTTACAAATCACTCAAAAAAAAAAAAAAAAAAAAAAGATCTATGACATTCAGTAAAAAGCACTATTACAATTAATTATTACTGCTATTAAGTACAGAGTAGGTAAGGCAAATGGTGCAATGGGGTATATTTGAATTCTATAATTCTACTGTTTCCTGCACTTATTCATAATTATCAAGATTGCTAAGTTTTTGATTCAGAAGCTTTTTACTGAAAGAATATATTTGGATTAAGAAAAGTGATTAATACTAAGGTTGGATTGAATTATTTATAAGTTTTAATGTGTTCAGTATGTCACTGCAGACTTTCTGGATTTCCAAATTTTTCAGTAGATTTAAAAAAAAGTTTTCTTCCTTTTAGAATAATTTGGTTAATTTCCCACTAACACAGCTATTACAGTGCAACTTTTTATAGCTACTGCTGTTGCATAGAACTATGATAGCTACTACAGTGTTTATAGAACACTTATATGGTGGTGATATTTTTGATATTCAATCATTTTGTTAATCTATTTCTAGTTTTCATCTTTGGAAAGAATTTGAGCTGATTTTACCATTTGTTTGGTTGAATGTTCAGTTATTTAGGAGATAATTTTTGGCTTTGCCCTGATACTGACAATATTTTTCTTTATCTGATGCTTTGCTTGTTTAATATTTGCATTGTTAACCTCTTATTTATGATTCTTTTTTTAAATAGTTTTTTTTTTTTTTAAATTTTATTGCATAGTTTAACAAAGCATGGAATTCCGATGATGCAAGAACATAATGTTTTCATAAATGAAATTTGTCTGGCTATTTTTCACATTTATTGCAGCAAAAAGTTGCTTTTAGAATGAGCTGAATTTAATAAGTCCAGTTGAGTAAGGGTTGCAAGTTGTTTTTATTTATTTATTTTCTTTAGTTTTTTATGAGCTGTCAATTATATTTATTTTTATATTTTCTACTAGGCTTTTATTTTTATTTTAGAGATATTTTATTACAATACACTATAATTCTACTATTTTACATTGTTTTTTTTTTATTACTCATTTACACAAATGCACTTATCATAATGTATTAAAATAAAATGAGTCAGTTTGTCTTTCTTTCTTTTTTTTATTATAGTGGGTGCCCTAAGGCAAAATTTCATCAGACTATTCTTGTTAACTTGATGAGCAATACTAGATTAATTAAACCTATTTTTTTATGACAACTAATTTTATACACAGATAAATTAACTAATTTACAGGCACAAAAACACTGAATTAAAGATATTAAGAAAAATATACCCAATATTAAAGTTTACGTCATCATTTGTCCACTGTAGGACAACAGTTTCTTCATCATTAGGCCCACATGAGATTGTGTAATCTTGCATTTCTCGAAGTGCATATCGTAATGCCACCATGCTATCACTTGGTAACTGAACCATTAGGCCATCCTCCACAATACTACTTTTGCCAGAAAGTCCAGCTGTCTTCAGGGCCCCATTAAACACTACAAAACTAGCACCCGTAACTGAAAAATAGAGATTAAATAAACATGCTTTGGTTAAAGGTCATAAAAACAAGGTACATAGTAAGGAGTGAATCAGAAGAAATATCATAAATCCTGGATTATATTAATAAAGCAAATATAATTATGGGTTCAGCCACAGGAACTAAAAAATTCAGGCAATTTTTGTCAACCATAAATTTTAATTCCCAAATCAATTAAGTAGAGGGGAGCAAAGGCAAACTAATTGGTAGAGTATCTGCGTAGTATTTCATCAACCATACATGTAGTAGTATGTAGTAAATCATAAACTCTATTTGTGAGAGTGTAGCCACTATAAATCAGGGAAAGATTAAAAAAAAAAAAAATTTCATCGCTTAAGGTGATCATGATCAGAGCTCTTTAATGGATAAAATAAAATAAGTATAGTATCTTAATTAATTTAATATGTTTGAGATTCTCTAGGATTTAGGGATGAGCAAACTGTTGGCATGGTAAATGAATTAATCCAAGGCTGGCAAATGCAACCTTCATAAAAGTTTTTTTGATTTTTTTTTTAGGGCTGAAACTATTTAGGAAAGATAAGAAAATAGGTTTAATAGGAATGGGGTAAACTGAAATTTTAAACTTCACTTGGGTCAGTTAATTGACAAAAGTAAATATTTGGGAGTTACCAATGAAATTTGAAAATTAGGAGTGGTTTATCAGAACTCCAAATTTCAATTTAACAGTCTAGTTGATTTTCTTAATGGACTTTGGCATGTCACTTTTAAAGGCAAAAAGGTTGTGTTCGATATTGAACAAAATTGGGCATAGGAGATTACAGGAAATGAGAGCACAAGGAAAACATTTTTTTTTTTTTTTTCAATGGGTATAATATTTAATTTAGCTTAGAACAATAGAATTTATCAGTTCTGTTCATTAATAAAAGAAGTATTTTAAGAATTACAAAGTGAAATAAACTTACTTAATCTAGGTCTTTCACCTTATCGGGATGGGTTTTGTTCAATACATTTTTCAAAGAATTCAATCTTCTATTTACTTGTTGTACGTGTACCATACTGACAGGAAACAAATTCATGAGCTATTTAACTCTCTCTCAAAAAAAGAAAGTTTTCATTCAAGTCACTTCCTAAGGAATTCAATATACCAATATTTTACGTTTTTGATTTGATGATCTGACCCATAAAAAGCTAATTCATGTGGTCTTACCCACAATAATTTTAACTTTTCATATGAGTTCTTTACTCTTCAACTTTCCCCTGTCTCTATATCTAGACTCGTTAAGTCTTAAGTTAGTTAACAGTCTAAGAGAATTCCTAGCTTTACCTGCCTTCCTCATTTCCCCCCATCTAACTTCCCCACCTTCAACAGTAGAGCAACTTAGGTATAATTTTAATTTCTTTAATATTTGTAGAATTTGTGCTCTCTTTCTCAAATTATAAATTCATTAGTATTTAATTTTTTTAATTATTTTATATTACCAGGCCATTCAAAAAGTGTTTATATATTTTGTGATTTTTATTTTAATTCCTTTTTTGTTCAATGAATTTAAAACTATACTTCAACCCATGCAAACAACTGTTAATCCTTTAAGGATAAAAGGATGATTCCTCATAAACTTTTAGTAGCCAATAATGTGAACTGCTTAACAACTACATCTTACTTAGCTTCCTGCTAAAAAATAAAACAATTTTTAGACAGGATTATCACCTGTGAGAAAAAATGGGTTTTGTACAATAATTTTAAATTATCCTATCAGTGGTTGTCGGCTGATGAACCATAAAATTTCCAAAACCTGATATCAAGGCAAAGAAAGTTTCACTAATTGTTTTCTGGACAAGATTGTTTCTACAGCCAAAGGTATAGTTCATTTCGAGATTTTGAATGGAAATCATACTATTATACTACACAATAAGGACCCTTCAAATGGGGAGTTTTTTTGACCGTAGAAATTATTATTAGATGCTTTTTGTTGGGGTTCAGTCAAGTTAGATCCAAAAAATACAAATTTAAAAAAAAAAGTGTATTTTTTAAAATTATTTGCTATTGTTTCGGCTTACATTGTAAGCCATCTTCAGGGCTGTTGAAATACAATGTCATAAGAATAAAAATAAAAATAAGATGGCTTACAATGTAAGCCAAAACGTTGGCAGATAATTTTTAAAAAACACATTTTTAAAATTTGTATTTTTTTGGAATCCAACTTGAACCTGCCTCAACAAAAAAACTTCTTATAATATGGACCCTTGTCACTCGAAGCTAAAGCTTTTTGATTTCACCTTAATTAGTAAAAAGAGGCGTCTATATCTGAAAGTGTTTGGTCATTGATACATTGATACTTTACTTTATAATAATATAAACATTTATTTCTAATGTTCAATAATACTGACAGTAAGAATATTCAGGATAAACATACCTTTTCTAGGCTTAATATGTATATTAATAGCTTGAGTGTGATATGTATTTTCATCCCTCGTTCCTTGTATGCACACAAGATGAGAGTCTGCTATAAGGCTAAGATTTGCTCCAAATGCAAGCACACTATCATTTGAATTATTCAAAGCCCTAACAACCTAAAATTAGAATGAAAAATTAATAAACAAGCAAATATAAATATAATTCTGTGAATATGAAATCAAAGGATATTTTATAACTGGTAGACATTTAAAAGACATGTATTATGAATCTAAATAAAGATATTTTTCAAAGAATCATAAAGATTGAATATTTGTTTGAAAGGTAAAAGAAATATTATATAGTCAGGTCAGAAAGGTTGCATTAAAAACATAAAAACGAGTAGCGGTGTAGCCAGTGATCAGTATACACCTGTATATAGCGCTCCGTCTTTCCAACTATAATATACGAGTTGTAGCGGTGTAGCCAGTGATCAGTACACACTTGTATATAGCGCTCCGTCTTTCCAACTATAATATACGAGTTGTGGGAAGAACTGAGATCTCAAACTCTACATACATTTGAAGTGAAGTGTCAGTGACATGTGAGTGCAGTTTCAGCTCAAATTGTCGCGAGGATCACATCTAAACAGTGAGTAAAGCGAACTATTTTTGTAGCCGTTATCCCTAGCACTGGGGTCGACAGGGAAGACCTGTCCGGCCCCCACCTCGCCGCGCTAAGCTCTCATAGCCTCCCTTATCTCTGTGCCTGTAGAGTAGGAGCCTCCGTTCCAGACTCTTAACCCAGCGTTACAGGTTCGAGACCAGGCCACTCTACT
>KZ807495.1:122275-135786 GCA_000696205.2 Oncopeltus fasciatus | reverse complement strand
ATTCATAAACTAAAAAATACAATTTTCATTATATTTTTCTTTCTTTTATTTTATTTATATTATTTTTATACATGTACATTTATTTTAAGTCATCAAATTACAAGATGTTATATAACAGAATGTAATAAATAAAGATTTATTTAAAAAAAAAAAAACAAAAAAAAACAAACAAACATAAAATGAGGAATAGACTAAGCTGAAGTTTAATATGAATTAATTTTTAAGAACTACACTTCTTTGTTTTTCTAAATGCACTCGCGTGTGCGCACACACACACACGTCCATGCATGCGGGCACTCACACGTCCATACATGCGGGCACACATACACACACACACACTCTCATGAATCAACACAAGCAACACACATACACAAACATTAGCTCGTCCAGATAAAGGGCATTCATCTGAAGGTCTCTATACTTAACAATGGTATTCATATTATTAGAGCTATAAATTAAATAAAGGACTTAAAAAAAAAAAACAATTAAATAGTATTATCATAAATAGCAAAGAAATCAGGAACAAAGAGCTATTAGATGAGGGATAGCTCAGAGAGGATCCATCTTTAATTATTCATATGTTGCACTAAATTTCCTTATGTTTAAATGGAGAGTTTTTTTGATCGTGGATATTAATATTAGATGTTTTTTTTTGTGTTTGTCATGAAAATGTGATCTTAGGGACACGACGTCTCCTCTCGCCTTCATGATAGCCCTGAAGATGGCTTACAATGTAAGCCGAAACCTTGGCATCACATTTTCTAAAATTTGTATTTTATTTTTTGGATCAACCTTGACCAAACCCCAACAAAAAAACATCTAATAATAAATTTCCTTATGTTTTTTTTTTGGTGTTTTATATTTTATGACTAGGGAAAACTAACTTCATAATTACTAAGCATTAAACAAAATATTATCCTATATTTCAAATTATTAAAATCAGTATAAAAAATATTGGCTAACCTGATCATATCTGTTCCGAGGAAACAAAATTGTAGTTTGTCGATCCTCCATATGAATTAAAAGCCCTCTAACAGTAGCGAGTGAGTAACTATATTTCCTAAAATCCTATAAAGGAAATACATTTAATATAACAACCTATATTCTAATCTAGGGTATATAAATAGCCTTTAAAATTATAATAATCTATTAAAGACATCATACTACTACTATATATATATATATGTGTGTGTGTGTATGTAAACTCAGTTATTAAGAAAATAATTATTATTTGTTCAAACTAATGACATAATTGTTATGATTGTTACATTAAAATTACTCTTTGTAAAAAGTTATCTCTGCAAGGTATAGTAAGGGCATTAGAACAAATAAAAGCATTGGCTTATTCTGGGTCCATGGGATGTGGTATGATAACATAGGACTTTAGTGATCATTGGGAATTAATTACAATGTTCAAAGCCTTTACCTTTACTCATTACCAGAGTCTCCTGGACTTGGAATAAGTTGAATGAGTGAGGGACAATGAAATGAACTAGCTGGTAATTAATTAAGCAACAATAAATAAAAAAGTGTAAGTTGTTTAATAACATTCCAGAGAAAAGGAACTGACAATACAAATTAAAATATAAACAGCCTAGATATTGACAAAGGCGCCTAAAAAGTGACTGGAAAATAACAGGTTTGGAGGCCAGATAGTTTTAGACCAAACACTCATTTATGACAAATATTGTAATTTGTTGTGGTATTTAAACCCACATTAATCTTATACAATAAATGCAAGGGAATAGAATAAAAAAAATCTTACTTCCTCAGCCGGGATTCGAACCCGGATCTCCTGCTAACCGGGCTGGCATGTTTACCAATTACATGGTAAATTGGTAAACATGCCAGCCCGGAAAGCAGGAGATCTGGGTTCGAGTCCTGGCTGAGGTAGTAAGATTTTTTTTTTCTATTCCCTTGCATTTATTTTATAACTAATCTATGATGTTTTATACAGTAAATTATTGTGTTATAAGTTCATTGAACAAGAATGAGTCTTTTTAATTCCAGAAATAATAATTTACTAGTTTCTTTGAAGAGAGTATGTAACCTCATAGAACCTTTTCTTTGTCAGTACATTAATTTTCAGAGCATTTTTGATTATATTGCATCATTGACATAGAACATTTATTCAATTTGCTTGGATAATTATCTTCTTGAAGAAATACAATTATATGTGTTAAAATAATCTAAAATACTCTAGGATCAGTAGAACTTCCAATGGATTCTATGCAGAGTTCCAAAGGTTAGATCTTATAAGAAACCTACTTCACTCTATAAAATATATATTATTTCTGCTATCAACATCGCTATTAATCCGGAAAAATTGCACCAAATTCAATTAAATAAGCCCCAAACAATGGGTATGTATGTCAGGTGGGGTGATCACATACTTACTTGCCACTTAAATGTTGAATTGTTTTAAAAAATATGTTTAAAAGAACCCAACAGACAGTCTACTTACGAATACTCAACTCACAAGCTCATTTTCATACCTCAAACGAAGCATTTAATTTTGGGGCAATAATTCTGGAGAAAAAGGCATATAAACAATAGAAATAATATATATAATCTTATGCTTAATACATGTATACAATTATAGGGATAGAAGAAAATTCAAGGTGTTAATGACTATGTCAATTAATCAAAATTTCACCTCAAAAATGGAGCTTATAAAGCAATAAAAGAAAGAAAAACGAAGAAGACAAAAGAAAAAAATGGGGAAGACTAATAAAAAAATGTATGATTACATATTTGTTTTTATAAATATCATAAATACAAAATTTTAAAACATGTTTGTTCTGTGGTGTATTTATATAAAAATTTTTTTTTGGTTTTTGATTCTTTTATCTTTTTGGATTATAGTATGTATCCACCCTAAAGAAGGAATTATAAATTTCATAGTTTGGAAGAAAAAAACAATTAATTGTCTTTAATTTACATTTGCATTAAATACCTCATCCTCCATTTAAATTATAATTTAAAAAAATCTAAAATGTAAAAGCTTTACATAACGTACCACTAATATTTTCATAACAGTGTGTCCAATGTCAGTGTAAAGTGGAGGCCGATGTCTAATAGATACCAAAGGACAAGGATAATAGCGATACTCAGCTCCAAGTCTAAGTACAAGTCTTAATGGAAATAGTCTAGCCCATGGAGTCTCCCACCTGAAAAGTTAGTAAATTTACTTCAAGAAAATAAATAAATGAATTAATTATTTAAAATACATCTTAATACTTTTAAAATGTCACTATTTTCATACACTTCATTTTAAGACACAATCTTTTTTTCAGGACGAGCTTCAATCATTGCTTAAAATATACCAGTTGCAACTTAGATACCACACTTAATCAAGGAAGTGCTCAGTATTTGTACTATATTTAATTAAAATTTCAAATAATTCTGCAATAGTTTATTTTCGTCAAGTTTTAAGAATTATTTATTTATAAGATGTCTAATTATAAAATTTGTAGAAAATTACTTTTTATTATTATTTTATACTTGATAAAATTATTTCCTTAAACTTATGATAAAAATATAAAAAGAACACACTAATGATAAGTCTCCCATTTACATAATCTTACAATTTTATTTTACCATTTCCAACATGAAATTAAGTTTAATACATACATCAGCAAGGAAATATAACACCCTACCATGGATAACGAGTTTCATATACAGGGAAAATATTTTACTCTATGGATTGGACACAATCAATATGATTAAGACCTAGATTTCACATAAAGTTTCACTCTAAAGGGTTCCAACTTAAATCTTGTTTTAAAATTTACTATTTTTTTTTATTTTTAACCTGAGAAACATAAAATTAAGACCATAAGAGCATTTTATTAACTATAGGAATTATACAAATTTGAAAATATCTATTTCAATTTATGATATTAGTTAAAGGTACAAATGGTGGAGATCTGACAAAACTAGAAATATATAAATCGGATTAACAATATCAAAGAATAACGTTCATAGATATTAAAAAATCATAAAATAATTCTTTTGACAACTTAAATTTAAAAAAAAATCTGACCTGTGAACTAAAATAGCTATTAAATAAGGCTGAGCAGGCAATAATAGGTTCGTTGTACATTGGAATGTAGGCCTGATGTAAATGAAGCCACCATGATCTTTGGAGCCTAAGAATTCTGATTTAAAAGCTGGAGTGAAGCACATATCTGTCACAGTAGTACCTAAAATTAAAAAATATCAGGAAACAATAATCAAAACAAACCTCAAATATCTTCAAAATATTTAGAATTATTTTTGTTCTATTTCACCATAAACGTGGGAATAGGACATATGTAAAGTCCATTATTAAGTATAAATAGTGTTCAAACCTTGGAAGGGATCTATAAACACCATAAAATAATAAAATTAAAAAAATAAAATATCAAACTGGAATATTTAAAAAAGAAAATAACACAAACAGATGTTTGTCATTACTAATTTGTCTACATTGCTTTATAAAATTATTATTTTTTAATCATTGTTACCATTTGTTCAATGAAATCTATTTATGTTGTGATTTCATTTTTTATCATGGTTAGGTGTATGGGCCATATTTGATTGAAATGTAGCCTCTTTTTTTTTTGTTACAATTATAGGGTTGCTACCTATTCTTATTACTACTACACTTGAATTAAATCTGTTTTAATAGCAATTTTTCTGAAAGGGAGATTTTGCAAACTTTCATCTCTATTAGATAGTGGCTTATGACTATCCTGAAATAATCCTTATTTTATCTTACTTTGGGTCATAATTTTTTCCTAATTTGATTATTGAATCCAGTAAGATTTGTATAACATAATATATAGTAAAAATGTGTAATATATAAACAATTGTGATACATTGATAACTCTATTAATTGTAGCAAATAATTTCATTATACCCTTAACACAGTTTTTAAAAAAAATTGAGGAACAGGTTTTATCTATATTCTGGGGGTGATTTTAGTGACATCATAGGTAGTATGACAGAAATTAATTCAATAAGAAATCATTATGATAATGGTGGCAAAGTAATCCCACATTTCATTATTTATTTGAATCATACAGGGAGCCAGAAAAAAAAAAAAAACTTTCTACCTTCTAGCCAGGAATCGAACCCAGGTCTCCCACTTGCCGGGTGGGCATGCTACCGATTGCACCACCGAGGGAGATCGGTAATTTTAGGCTCCTCGTATCTCACTACGAGTCCAACCCCCAAGTATGACGAATATATTGTCAATAACATGAAGGAGCTAACATTGCTAGCTATTTATTAGACTCTATTTTGGCAAAGGGCCACCACCTGTCATTCAAATCAGAATGCTAATTGTGGTAAAGTAATCCCTCATTTTATTATTTATTTGAATTGTACTAATAATTTTATATTATCATACTAATAATGTACAATGTTGGGTTGATACAAAGAATGCAATTTAAAAAATGTGTATTTTTAAATTATCTGCTGGCGTTTTGGCTTACATTGTAAGCCATCTTCAGGGCTATCATGAAGGCGGGAGGGAGCGACCTGCCACATTCATGAACATGTGATCCAGGTGGCACGATATCATATATTAATGATATCCCTGAAGATGGCTTACAATCTATGCCAAAACATCGGCAGATAATTAAAAAACATTTTTTGAATTGTATTTTTTGGATCAACCTTGATCAAACATCAACAAAAAACACCTACTAATAATCTCTATGGCCAAAAACTCTTGATTTGAACTCATCCATTATAGTAGTATTCCTAAATACCTCTCTTAATAAACATTTTTCATAAAAATGTAACTGATCATTAATATTAGAAAAATTAGTTTTATATATTCTGTCATAAACTTTTTGATAAGATAATTAAAAACAAATTCATCAAAATTATATATAAATTTTCCCTCATTTTAATAATATTTCAACAAAAATGGATTTCTTAGTCCACAATAGAAAGCCATAAAACAAAATTTAGTTTTAATATTTTATAAGCAGTACTGCATTAGTGCCTTCCTCGATGTGTCGCAAGCATTTGACAGGGTCTGGCATCGCGGACTGTTGTTCAAATTAAAATCCATCCTCCCAAGCACCCTTTACCTTATCCTTCACTCCTACCTAACCGATTGATTCTTCAGGGTCCAACAAGGATTAAATTACTCCGAATATTACCAAGTGGAAGCGGGAGTTCCACAAGGTAGAATGATCGGGCCCATCCTTTACATCCTGTGTACTGCCGATATCCCATCTCATACTAACACACTTCTTGCAACCTTTGCTGATGACCAAGCAATCCTTTCTTCCAATGTTGACTTACATACTGCCAGGAGAAATCTCCAATGACATCTCATGAAAATACAGGAATGGTGCCAGCTCTGGTGCATTAAGGTCAACGAAAGCAAATGCTGTCTAAGGAAAAAACAGCCTGGCAGAATTTACTTTAATGATATTCCTATCCCTACTTCCGACTGCGTCAGATATCTAGGCTTTCATCTTGACTCCCGACTAACATGGAACACACACACAAAAATCAAAAGACAGGAACTAAATAGGAGATTTGGACAACTTTACAAGTTGCTAAACCACAAGTCAACTTTAACTGTGACTAACAAACTAACTCTTTACAAGACACTGCTGAGACTTATTTGGACTTATGTAGTCGAACTGTGGGGAACTGCTAAACCATCCAACATCCAAAGAATACAGTCCTTCCAATCCAAAATCCTAAGAATCATAGTTGATGCACCCTATTAGGTTGCCAACTCCTTACTCCACAATAACCTTGAAATCCTGTTTGAAAAGAAGTTATCACAACCCGTTTTAATAAATTCCACACATCCCAATCCTTTAGCCCAAACTCTATCTAGTATTACCCATCCTAATAACCCACCACACTGTATAGGAAATGGCCGCGTGACCTCCTCATTGCCAACACATTTTAAGAATGAAAAAAAAAACACAATAAAACAAACAATTGTAAATTATCATATTTGATAGCCTTACCAGGTATGCAAGTTTAAAATGTCGTTTATTTCTTAAAATATATACACAGTAATTTAAAAAAAAGTATAATATATTTTATTCAAAGTACTGGCCCTCGCTTTCTACACATTTTGTCCATCTCTCGGGCAATATATGGATACCATTCCAAAAGAATGCTTCATCTTTATTTGAAATCCATTCATCGAGCCATTTTCGTACGTTTTCGAAATTGTTGAAGTGTTGCTCCGCCAATGAGTGTCCCATCGATGAGAAGAGGTGATAATCAGAAGGCGCCAGGTCAGGTGAATACGGCGGGTGGGGTAGGAGTTCCCAACCAAGCGAAGAAATCGTTTCCTTAGTCAATCTGGCTGAATGTGCAGGAGCGTTATCATGCTGAAGAATGACTTTGGCGTGCCTGTGAGCCCATTCTGGGCGTTTTTCGATCAATGCGTGACTCAAATTGATCATTTGTTGTCGGTAGCGCTCGGTATTGACTGTTTCGCCGGGCTTGAGAAGCTCGTAGTCGATTTGGTCGATTTTCTCGTTTTTGATCAGTAACATCAAAATCACCACGTTTGAAACGTTGAAACCAACGTTCACATGTCTTGACGGTTGGAGCAAGATCGCCATAAGTCTCAACAAAAATTCGATGACATTCAGATGCCTTTTTCTTTTGATTAAATAAGAAAATCATGACATGCCGCAAATGCTCTTTATTTGGCTTAAAATTAGACATTTTTAACACCAAAGAAAGGTATGATACGTCCACGTAAACGACTTAAAAACAACTGACTTTTGTAAACAAATGACTAACAAACAAAATAGCGTTTAGAGATAAGCAAATCCTTCAATAGGCTAAGAGCGCATTCTATTGGAATTAAAACGACATTTTAAACTTGCATACCTGGTAAAATTAAAAAAAAAAAAAAATGGTTTTTGAAATTATCCATAGTATTCTTATTCATAACAACCCTTTTCGTATTTTGTCAAATTATTTTTGCTGTTCACTATTATCTTTTTAATAAGAAATTCCTTTCCCATTCAGAATGAAACAGTAAATTTTTTAAAATATAAATTTTTATTTTTTTCATCTTCAAAATTTTTATTTAAAAATATATAAGTAAAAATACATTTAATACATCATAATTATGTGTATGAAAAATACATATAATTTTTCACTATAAAATTCAGTCTTCCCAAAAGTTTGGGAAACAGCCATTGTTAAGTCTCTAAGTAAAATCCCTACTCCTTCCTCGCTCAATGATTTCTGGCCAATATTCATACTCTCTAATCTCTCCAATCCACTTGAGAAACTAACTCAAATCCAAATGTCGCAGTTCCTGGAAAACAACCAGCTCATCAATCCTTTACAGTCTGGCTACCGACCTGGATTTTCCACTCAGGTCTCTCTAGTGAAGACCACTACTGATATTCAACGTGCGATTTAAGAGCAAAAAGACACAATCCTCATCTTATTGAACTTCTCAAAAGCTTTTGATTATGTCGATCACTCCATACTCCTATCCAAACTTGAAAAGCTATCCTTCTCCAACAGTACGCTCCTTTGGTTTCATTCTTTCTTGTCGCAATGCTCTCAAGTTGTTTCCATTCCAGAAAAACATATCTCATATTCCCATCCTATTCCTTCAGGAGTCCTTCAGGGATCTAATCTGTCATCTACCCTTTTCTGTTCTTTCATTAATGACCTTCCAGCCGCTATTCAGTATTGCTCTTACCATCTTTATACTGACGATTTCCAACTTTACCATTCCTTTCCTTCCTCGGAACTGAATGCGGGAGTAAAGTTGATCCAAAGCAGGCTTGACAAAATCAATAGCTGGTCTGTTCAAAACATATTATGTTTGAATGCAGCAAAGTCAAAGGCCATTGTATTAGGTTCTGTTCCCCAATTAAGCTCCCTTCCTATCCTATCTAATTTTATCATTAATAATACTCCTATTTCCTTCTCTTCCTCTGTTAGAAATAGATTGATGATTGAATGAATTTATGTAAAATATTGGAATTTATGTGGAATGTATGTAAAATAATGGAATTAGTGTGAGTTTTCGTTAAATGTATACTCCACATTGCATTTTTTCCTAACCCGGTTACAAGCTCACTCTTTGTTTTTTTCTTTCTCTTTCCCCAGTCATATTGTTATAGATTATTAACTTATCAGCCTCAAGGAATTTTTATTTTTGTTTAAGTATTTATTTAATTTTCCCCACTTCTTTTTATAAATAATTTTTGTTTCATTTACTTATATTAATGTATATTATTTGAGCCGGAAATGGCATTTTGTAAAATTCACCTTAAGTTATTCAAGGGGACTCTTTTAGTCCCAGAATAAAGTTTTTTTTCTTTCTTTCAAGAGAAGAGAAGGCGACCGACCAATCACACTCTCTCAAATTAAATAGAAACTATACCCCCAGGAGATCACGAGGCCATCTTCGAGTCGACGGGGAGGGTTGTAGGGGTTGGAGTTGGAAGATAAGGTCTGTACTAGTGGATTAGGATGGAATGGCAGTTTATTGTGGAAAAGGCTGAAGCGGGAAGAAATTAGATCCTGAACAAAAGGAATATTAAAGTCGTAGTGAAGAGAGGAATTGGACAAGTAATAGGGAGCATTTGCGATTATTTGGAGGGTTTTGGATTGAAAGTACTGGATTCGTTGGATGTTGGAAGGCTTGGCGGCACCCCAGATTTCTACCCCGTAAGTCCAGATTGGTCGTAATAAGGTTTTGTAGAGCGTCAGTTTGTTTTTAATCGTAAGATTGGAGTTCTTGTTCATGAGTCCGTATAGAAGTCCATATCGTCGATTGAGTTCTTGTCTTTTAATTTTAGTGTGTTCGCCCCATGTAAGTCGTGAGTCAAGATGGAACCCAAGGTAACGAACGGAATTTGAATGTGGTAAAGGAATATTGTTAAATTTCACAATTTCAGGGAAGTCTTTCTTCCGCAGTTGGAAATTAACTTGAACGCATTTTTCTTCACTGATTTTTATTCTCCATTTGCCACACNTAACGAACAAAAAAAATACGGTTTACGGTTTGAAGCTCAAATAACGACTAATCCTTTTTTAATGTGGAATGAATAGCTGACCGTCAAGTTCTGTAAAGTGAGTATTGTCGGGAATTCATGATCGTTGAGCAGTTAAAAAGGGCTGAAATTCAGACCGAAACGTTGGCTAAAATAAAAACTATTTTGGTTACAAATTAGTTTTTAATTGCTCAACTACCATGACCGAATTACCGACAATCCTCTCTTCATAATACATTTTTATTTTGTAAATTTTTACACACACAAACACACACACACACACATATACATACATACAGAAAATTAAAAACTTGTGAATGCGATGAAATAATGCAGGATGAAGAAAGAGAGTAGTGAACATAAAATGAAAAATTACTCTTCACACCTCTCTGATGAAGGGTGAGAAGTATCCCCCAAAATTTAATGTCATTGTAATCTTTCTTTTTGTGTGTTCATTACAATCTTTCTTTCTCCTGTTCTTAACTGATATGTATGTGTAAGTGTGTGTGTATATATATATATATATATATAATCTGTATTATAATACCAAAAATGGTATTATAATACAATTACTACTGAGAAAGGATGAGTCATTAATGTTTGAAATCAATCCATGAAGAGGATGGTTTGGGACAACAGAAGTATTGACAAATAAAAATATTAGTATACTGTTATAGTTAAACAAAAAGAAAAAAAAGTGGTTTAAATTTTGATTTACAGTAATTATTGTTTCTCACATTAATGTTATTTTTAATGGGATGTGTAGGTACTTCATAATACAATCATTTCATTGAGGCTGCAAACACAACAAAAAAATAATTTGTTTACTAATTACAAATACTTGAAAGCAGATAACACTTAAAACAAGCAAACAATTCGGCAGGCACCAAAAGGGATTAATAAGTTCCACTAACCTAAAGAAGATTATCTGTAAAGTTTAGTAACAATCATTAGAGCCCCTTTCACCAGGGCCCTAAAATATCTGAAGCTCAGGTATTTCTGGCCTAGAATATCTAAAGCCACCTCGCTTTGTTGCTTATCTCTAAACTCACTGTACTGGAGCAAATCAGGAGATAATTCCTGCTTGAATTCTCCTTAGGCGGCTAAAAAAAAAAATTGAACTTGACGTTCCCGATTGTGAGATAATCTCGACTGTTATTGACACATTCTACGCAAAAAGTTTTTTTTTTTTTTTTCAAGTTTAGGAGGCACTGAAATGTAAAGATTTGTTAAATAATAAACATAAAAAGTGTGTTGAAACCTCAATTGTTTCTTCACACAGGTGAGGTAATGAAGAAAAAAAAGAAGTAAATTTTCAATATTAAAAATTGTTTTTTACCTCTAGATGCTTCTTGATGAAGAGTGTTAATAAAATAAAATAAATCTACAGGAGGTAAAGTTTCAGAAGGCAAACATTCAAGAATGATAGCTATTTCATCCTGTCCAACACAAGCTAACCCCTCCGTACTGACACTCCAACATTCCCGATGAACACAACAATCCACTGAAAAATAAAATAAAATAAAGTAAAAATAAATTGTAATAATAACATACAATAATTACATTATTAGAAGAATCCATACATTTGACTTTCTTCACATTAACAAACAAATTGTAATTTAGAGCGAACTTGACAGATTGGTCGGCTACCTTCATTACATCTTCACAGAATATGAATTCACCATTTTCAATAGAAGCTACAGGAGGCAGTCCACTAGCACTTACAGTAAAGCTTTGAGTGTTAGGATCCAGAGATCTTCTAACAGTTTTTACTGGCTTTCCACCTAGAAATAAAGTTTCAACATTTATAAAATCATAAAAAATAAATATATTTAGCACAGCCTATAAGCCGGAAGAGATTACATAGTTCATAATTTTAACAAAAAATTTGTATACAAACAACATAAAAAAAATTGCATTTTATGTATCACAAAAAGAATTATTTATTATAATAATAAGTAAAGTAATGGGCTTCCATAAAAATCAATAATACTTGTATCAATGGAAAAAAAAAAAAAATTACAGTTTCAAGATTCAACTGTTTGATTGATAAATCACTTTAAATAGTCTAATTAAGTAAAATAAATAAACAAATGGAAAATATTTTACATAAAAAATGTTTGCATTCTTCTGTTATGTAAGTAAATAATTTCCTTTTTGTGCATTTTTAGCAGTAAAGGTTAAACACATATAAAATAGTAAAAGAAAAAAATTTAAGAAAATATCTTTAGGATTTCAATACTCATGATTGCATTTGAATTGTTAACATCAGTCATATAAAGAAACTTCACACCCAATAAACTAACAGTCAATGACAAAAACCTTCTCCTTCCATTAAAACTATATTTATAGTGGAAAGAACACAAGTAATAATTTTTGAGAAATTGTTGAAACACCAAGTTTATGATATATATATATATAAAACATACTTCCAATCTGTTTTGGGCCATTAAAGTATAGACTAAGACTTTTAAATTATAATTACAATCAGGAGGTTTTGGCTAATGTTTTAAAATATTCATTCCTCCAAAAACAACTTTGTGTTATAAGTTCTCTAAAAAAAAAAAAAAAAATCTACCACCGGTAAAAAAAAAACCCCAAAAAACACTGGGTCTTACTAAAAGCACAATTCACTTTTCGATTTAAATAAAAACAATTTTAATGAAACAAACGCACTGAACTTATAAAAAAATGAGAAAAAACAGATGTCCACTCAAAATAATTTTTTAGAAAAAAATATTTTCAATCTTTTATGAGTTACAATCAGGACTTATTTTTGCTTTGAGTAATTAATTTTTTCTTTCCTAGTATCCTATCATAATCAGGTGAAGGAATGTATTACAATCTGCTAAGGAGTGTGATATGCCCTAGTGACATTCCACTAAACTTTCTATAATATCAATCATAGTTATATGCTGTTTTATGTGAAACACTATGAAATTTATTTTTTGGATTCCCAGATAAACTTAAGCTTGATTCTTAAAGTGTATAATATGCTTCTTTACCCCCAAAGCCAAAGGGTTGATCAGTAACAATATGACAAGGCAGTATTTCAGCAGGTATGACACACACACGCGCACGCATATGTGCACACACACACACACACACTGGCATGCACGCACACACACATGCACACATAGATAAACAAGCAACTGCCCATTCATATCCTCTTATGGAATTTCCCTAGCACACATTAAGCTCTTATTCTACTCATCAACTTTAAAATTGTACAACAAATTTAACCTAATACTTCTAGGGGGATGAGGTTGATGATTTAAAGGGGGAACACTAGCTGTTTCTGTAAGTAAATTGTTTGGTATTTGTTAATAACCCACAAACTGGCAATCAATAAATAAAATGAAGTTTTAGCAAATTGATGAAGCAATTGATTGTTCATTGATGTTCATTGATTGTACATTGATATGTAAGTGTGTGAGTGTATATATACATACATATGTATGTGTATATATACATACATATGTATGTATATATATAGAGAGAGAG
>KZ807495.1:109483-122188 GCA_000696205.2 Oncopeltus fasciatus | reverse complement strand
CTTCCTCACACACACACACACACACACACACACACACACATATATAGTTAATAAAAAAAGGTAGGGGAAAGAATGTAGTGAACACACACAAAAAGAAAAAATTACAAGGAGTAAAATTTTTGGGGATCTCTCGCCCTTCATCAGTGAGGAGTGAAAAGAGACTAATGTTTATATATATATATATAAATAATATCCACACACATATCAGGAACCAATGATCTACAGGGCAGTTTTTAGTTTGTTCTAATACAATTCGGCATGAAGCTTTTAAAAGAAAAGAGAAAAAACAGGCTAAGTTCATTATAAGGAAAATTAGAACAATATGAGTGGGGATTACTCGAAATTTCAAAAGCAAAAACAAAAGCAGCTTTTTTGATATAGCATGAAAAGTATTTGTTTTTGAATAAACTGAAACACAAGCATTTGTTTATTGATAAAATAAATATTTTAGGAGTTACACAACAAAATCGAACAAATATGAGTAGGTTTACCTGAAGTTTTTTCAATTTAAATTACTAATTTAATAGTCTAGAAGCCAGAATCGTAGTTTTCTTCGTGTAATTTACAATATCTTTTGGGATATTTAAATGTGAAAAGGAAAGCTGAGCTATATTGAGCAAAATCATATTAATAAGAGTGGGGGGGGGGATTACCTGAAAATTCAAATGTGAGTAAAAAGTATTTTCAAAGTAGAGGGCTTAATTTTTAATTTAGAGTAATGAAAGTAAACCCAATTTCATTTTTTGGTTCTTTTATTTCCTGATAATGAAATTTCGGATGTCACTTTAAAATGCAAAATGAATAGTTGGGTTTGTTATTAAGCAAAACTAGACCAATAAGAGGAAAATTCAAATACAAGTATTCACTAACTACAATGCTAAAGAGTTTACTTAGCTATGCAGTACACGTTGAACCTGTTTAGTTTCAGAACAATTCCAAACACCTAATAACTGTGAAACTGCATAGCCCTAGTCTACTTTATCACATTTAGTCTAAAAAGTCATATAATTTAAATAGTTTATCTTATGCACTTTCATACTATTGAGTGTTCTGAAATAAGAACAATTCACAACTGCAGTTATATCTAACCTGTTACTTAGAAAACAGATTGAGAATCCATCTTATAAAATTTTAACTTTTTTATTATAGCTTAAGAATGATGACTGCAAATTTTGTTTATTTTTTATTTTTCATTTATAACCAACAATTGGTATTATCCTGAAAAACTCTTCTCTTTAATTATATTCTACTATCAAAACAAGCTTAGCTTTGGTAGATTCTTGGAAAATCAGAACCCTATACATTTTGTTTTTATATTATACATACAATTATATGTAAACAAATAAATTAGGTTAAATGAATTTATGCATTAAAAAGCATAAGCAACAAGAAGTTATCTTAAATTAAAATGAGACTATTTTCTATTTATAAGCAAAAAAGCAACCAAGTAACCCATTCAGCATTTTTTCTGCCTGCCCACCACCCATCGTCAAATTCTGATTAATTGCTGACATATTACATTATATAACATTATACAACATTATATAAAAGCAGTATAACAGGCTCAGATAAATTCAACTACCTGTAGTAGAAGCTAATCTCCGACCTCCTTTACGTGCAATAATTTTGGATTCAGAAGGACTATCAAGCTCAGTAAGATCTCCTCCTGGTCGAATTCCATCACTAAATATTACCTGCTTTGGTACATCAGACTTAGCCTTCCCTAAAATTTTTTAAAAATATCATTCTTATAACAACAAGGTAAAAACAAGGAGAAAAATTTAGTTTGCTCACTCTCAAGACAGTCATTACTAGTTTCAAAACACTAATATATTATGTTGAAACTCAGGCTTTTAATTTTAAATTATTAAAACTTCATTCCTTTTTTTTTTTTTTTCCCCTCTCCAAGTTAAACTAAATAGCTAAAATAGAATGCCATTATATCAACAATTTTTATAGGGAAATAAGCTTAAAAAGTAAATGTATTCTATTAATATAATAAAAAATGAGGTGGCTGAGAGTAAGTGATTAACATGTATGGCACATGTATTTAAGGTCCTATGTTCGAATACTGGTTCCCCCAAAACATTTATTTAACTATCAGCTCCAAGTTCCCTACTATAATGCGCTATACTTTTGGAGCTAATGTACCAGCAGTTGTGCACCCCTTGAGGGAGGACTGGGGTCGTGTTGACAAGGGTATGAAAAAGGTTACCCCCTCGATTGAAAAGATCCATCAGTCTACAAGTGACAACTCATCCAAGGGAATGAACATATACAGGAAATCATACATACTCCACAGTTAATGGGGATCAGGGGGCAAGACTAATCACCTTGGTTCTAGAAAACTACCCGTTTGTGTATTCAAATGTGGGTGCTTAAGGCAGCAGGTCCTTGGAGTCTACTGGGGATTTAATAATGTATTACTCCATCAATTGCATAAGTGGAATTTATTATAATTTCATAATAAATATACAAGTTTTAAATTATACTTTGCACAAGTTTAAGAAAAAGAACTTCTCTGCATTCTATAAATAATAAACCTGGTGTTTGTCATTGTCTTTTTAGTTCATTAATACCACTGAATTGCTTTAAATATAAAACATGAATATATATATATATATGAGTGTGATATGCCCTAGTGACANTACTAAAAATATGTGTATATATATATATATATATATATATATATATAATGTGTGTGTGGTATAATATTATGAATTATTATTTTATTTTAATGTTGTATTGAATTAATCTTATTTTAGTTGTTTATTTTCAACAAAAAAGAAATAAAATTTCTTTCTGCATGAAATAAATATATACTTTCCTATTACATAAATAAAAAAGGATAGAAAATAGATTAATAGGCAAATCATTTTTTTCTTTTTTTCTTTTTTTTTCAAGAAAGCTGAACTAAAACTAACACTATTTTGAGAGGTCATTGTCTCCTTCGATGACTTAGCTATAGTAACAAAAATGTAGTCATCTGAGCAGGTCTAAAGGTTGCTACCATTAAAGTTGATCATTAAGAAGTGAAATCAGATTTACTGAAGTGAAAGTTAAGCTCAGTAAAGATAACAAAATGGTATTTTGGGCAGTGAGCAAAATATTTTAATTAAAGCAACAAAAACAACACATTAAAATGCTTTACTTACTAACTTGGAGACCCCAAGAATGTCTTTTTATGCTTGAGAAATATTCCTCCACAAGGAATGGATCAATTACTTACTTCACAAATTTTGCCTATCCAAGCATCCCACTTAGGCCTCTTAAATCAATCTCACTACTTGCAAGGGAAGTTAGATATCTTTATTTTTTATATTTTATAGTCACTTTTTAAGTTAACTAACATAAAAGCCCGAATAAGAATAGCTCTTTATATGTCACATTCTCAATTGCTGTGACAAGGAATCTTTAATGGACTAACTGTCAATCCGTTAAGAAATTATGAGTAACATTGTAAATTTATAAAATTAAAATAAGCATAAGCTTGATGATAAATTTCAGAAATATAATAATTATAATAATAATTTTTCTGAAGGCAATAGCTCATTTTAACTTCTATAAGATTGTAAAAACCACACCTTCTCTCTTAAGAACACTAGTAGGAACGAGTACAGAAGGAGGAGGCTGATTTATAGATAAAGCTGCCTGTTGGAGAGGAGGTATTGTTGAGCAGTATTCCATTGGATTGTTTGGATTTGGCTGCCTTCCAGTGTTATACCTGTCATCTTCCAGGCTCACTAGGACACAGAAAAAAGTTCATAACCATACAAGTAAAAAAATGTTAAATAAAATAAGATTTTATTTTTTACCACTTTAATTAGACATCATGTATAATGAAGGAAATATTATTTTGACCTATCATTGCTTTATACATTCATTGAGCTAATATTCCTTCGTGGTGAGCTCAGACCAATTTCAAATTGAACAGTATATACAAATTCAAATGTAGAGTTTTTGACCGTAGGAATTGTCTTTTTTTGGGGTTTGGTCAAGGTAGATCCAAAAAATACAATTAAAAAAAAATTTGTATTTTTTAATGTCTGCCAACATTTTGGCTTACATAGTAACTCATCTTCAGGGCTATCATGAAGGCAAGAGTGGACGTCACTTCACGTGGATCTCATATTCATGACTGAGATACCTTGGTCAATTATTATTATTATATTATTATTATAGTATTATTTTTTAATTTTTTTTTTTGGGATCTACCTTGTCTGAACCCCAACAAAAATAGGTCTACTAGTACATACAAATTTGTTCTATGTATTCTAAGTGTGAATTTATAAATCAAAGATCCTTCACTAATTCACTTGCGGGATGAGATGAAGTTTATGCAATCAATAATTCACTTTTTGAGAAGAAAATGTGACTTAGGAGACAGAAAAAATAGTTAGGGTTCGTATAAAGTAGAGATAAAAAAACACCATTTAAAAAAAATATGCATGCCAAAGTTTTGGTTTACAGTACAAGCCTTTTTAGGGATATTTGCAGGAGCACTTTCTAACTATATTAATATGGTGAAACTCTGAACAAAAAATGCTTCCATCAGCTCACTCTCGGTTAAAATCTTGCACTCTCTATATTGAGATGTAGGTTGTCATGATATGTTAGGTGAGGAAATGATTTAATTTTTGAAAGGTAGGGGTACATTAGTAAATTATTGCTACAATCAATATAGTTGGTTACCTTGATTGGCAATGTTCTAATTTTGGTTTAGTGGCACTAAAGATTTATTTTTTTATTTACAACCAGAGAATCACTGTATTCAATGTAATGAAGTGGGTCTACACAATTATATTGAGTACCCTAATATATAGTATATTTCTAAACAAAAATTATTTGTTTGTGGTAAAATTGTCTTAATACATTCATGGAACAAATTAAAAGAAATAAAATGTATTTATAACCACTCTCTTTATTATATGGCTGGGTTTAGAGAGATATAGATAATAATGATAATTATTACTTTATTATATTAATGAATTAAAACGTAAAAATATTACCTCTATACAGTATATTAAAGCATGGCTGACAAACCCTTGCTTCCATGAACTCTAAAAATTCTAATGGTGCCTTCATATTACAGCATTTAGAGCATAGTACCTAAAATAAAAAGAATATTGATTATTCATTTGTAACTAAAAAGTCATCAATTTTATTACATATTTTGTACGTAAACAAAATAAAGAAGCAAAATTGTGACTTGCTTTAGAGTAAAATACTCTACTTTCTCTTCTAGAAGCTTTAATTTTTCTACATGGACTGAGTTCATAAGTTAAATGAAAAGAAATAAATAGTTTCACAATCATACTTTAATAAAGAATATGTAGATACTTGAGAAAGATTTTTTTTTTTTTTTAATGAAAAACTGAATAAAGTATAGGTAGACTGCTTTATATTGTAAGTGGCTTTTCTAGAGAAATGAAACAGTTCATTCTGCTGTCATATGACAAGAGACGATTCCTGAAGAAGCAAGAACTACAAGAGGAAACCAGAAAATATAAT
Organism: Oncopeltus fasciatus; assembly: GCA_000696205.2. Taxonomy (NCBI): domain Eukaryota; kingdom Metazoa; phylum Arthropoda; class Insecta; order Hemiptera; family Lygaeidae; genus Oncopeltus; species Oncopeltus fasciatus. The sequence continues at coordinate 116,677 of KZ807495.1, read as the reverse complement.
TGGGAAATTAAAAGAAACACAATACATTTTACCTCTACCTTGGATGATGAAGTCCCTGTTATATAGTTGAGATCGCACTTTTATTTTTTAGTAATTCGGGGGAAGGGCAAATTACAGGGCATGAAGAAAGTAAAACAAAAAAATTAAATTAGAACTAAGAAAATAGAAACTCAATAAAAGGTTAGAATACCCATTTAAATCACAAAATGGATAAAAATTTGGGATTCTTATAGGACATAACAATAGACATTACAATATGAATTTTAAATAAATGAAAGCAGGTTCAAGGGATTCTGCAGAAGGCATACAAATATTTTTTTCCCACTTCAGATTAGTTGAGATTTAATCTCTATTTGAACTGACATTAAAGAATATTTTGGTAAAGTTCAATAATTCAAATTTTCAATATCTGTTTTTATTTACTTTTTAAATTTAATTATTTTTATTTTGTGATGAACTTTTATGTAGCCCACTGAAGGTATGAAACTCACAATTGCCAGAATTGTTTTATTGATGTTTATAACAGTTTACTTCTTTAACTGAGCTATGCTCTATTTGCAGATGGCAAGAGTATCCTGTAACATCAAACTTCTTTAAATCTAAGGCCTCATTTCCTCCAGTTTCTCCTTTTTCCAAGACAATGAACAAACCACCCTGCCCATTTTTACAGGCCTTGTCTTTCAACTCTAACCCCCATTACCTTCCTCCTCATCTCAAACGAAGATCTCCTCAAGATCTTCAAGAAAAATAAGATTCTAATTTATGTGTGAGTGGTATAATGATCCAATGGGATAGTATCTCTCCTCATGTGAAGTTTTTTATTTCTAATTAAACTACAAAATATTTTACATAAACAATGTAATAATATTTCAAAAATATGAATATGTCAAAAAAATTATTTATTTGGCAATAAAAAGTAAAAATGCCAAACAATAAATGCAAGGGAATGTAATAAAAAATCTCGTACTAGGAGTCTAAATCTCTGAGAAAGACGAATACGTCTTATGCTCGAAGAAGCTGACATTATCAAGCTATTTATACGACTCTCGTAATTGCTTTTATTTCTTTTTATAAATACTGTTTTTGTTGTGGTATTTCTTTTAAGAAATAAAAGCAAATAACGAGAGTCGAATAAATAGCTTGACAATGTCAGCTCCTTCGAGCATAAGACAATGTATTTGTCTCTCTCGGAGGTTTAGACTCCCGGTATGAGTGCGGCGAATTTAATATAAGTTATCTGGCTAGTCTCGGTGGTGTAATAATGTGCTCGCCCTGATAGCAGGAGATCCAGGTTCGAGCCAGGGATTTTTTTTTATTCTATTCCCTTGCATTTATTGTTTAAAATTTATGTGGGATTAAATACCACAAAAAAAACCATATTTAGTAAAAATGTCATTTTAAAAACAAAAATCTTGTACTTTCATAAGTTCGGAGTTCTTTGTAATGACTTATGAAATGAGGTGAAAGGTCACCAATAAGAAATAATTTCTTGCTGTTTTTTTTTTCACAGTATATTTCTATTTCTACTTTCTGACAATAAATGTTCAAATTCTACTGAATTATCAATCATTGTGACCACTCACAATAAAAAAATTATTCATATCATTAAGAAAGCAGACAAGTGTGATATTTACCAATCCACAGGCTCTGCAATGATGTCTTCGTTTGATCATAGTAAACTTCTGTTGACACTGCATGCAATTGTCAGCTTCTGTGTCTGGTATCCAAACAGGAGGAAATTTTCCAATGTTTTCTACTAACATATTGGTTGTGTGTCCTTAAAAAAATTAAGTTAGTAAGTAATTTTTGGTTTACAAGTTAATAAATATATTGATACAATAATAGAAATTTATTTAAGAAAAGTAACAATTATTGTTATGTTTCTAATGTACACTGTTATAAATTATACATTCTTGCTAAACATATATTCAGAAAAAATATTAGTTATTGTCACTATATATTAAGCTAAGTAATAATGGTTGAAGATTGGTTGGCTGCCTAGTATTATACTGGAGAAATTAGTCAGGGTTTCGTCCAATACCTGAAAAATAAAATGCTCCAAAATTGTTGGGTAACTATTTTATTATTACCACCATTTTGAATTAACTTGTAAGTCATCATCAGGTTTTTATGTAAGTCTGGCATCGGCCTTTCCTTTAAAGGGATTAACTGTGGGAAGTTTGCCAACTAACCCCCTCCCACTCCCTTTCACTGGTTTTCTCTCAGTTTAGTAATGCACTCTGAGTTGTGACCGTAAAACTCCCTTGGAGATCTATCCATGCATCATTATTGGTACATATAAAATTGATTTATTTTCTCAAATTTGTATAGTTAAATTTTGGGTTTATTCTGTATATAATTTTTTTTTCATATAACATACCACATCTCTGTCTGTTCATTCCAATCTATAATTCTATAAATGTAACAGAGAGAATTTCAGTCCTGTTGATAACTCACAAGTTAAGTCGAAATGTTGACATTAATAAAATAATTACCCAAAAATTCTGGAGTATTTTATTTTTCTGATCCTGGCCGAAGCCCTAACATTTCCAGGTTAATTAATAATAGTACTATTAAAGAGTGATCATTATTAAAGTAGAACTTGTAATCAGGGTATAATTTATCAGTTATATATACAACAGCTTAATTACTGTAGCTTACATTTTTATGAGTTACTTGAAAAATTGTAATGAACTCGTCAGTTCAATTTTTATTTTTTTCTAAAAAATTTATTTATAATTCAAACATTCTATTTGACCAATACTTCTTCCGGGTTCAACCGTGTCTTAGAGTTTGTAAGTGACAAGCTTTCGCACATCATTTGATGGCTTCTTCAGGACTGAATGGAGAATGAGGAATGCATCATTCTCCATTCGGCCCTGAAGAAGACATCACACAATGTGCAAAAGCTTGGCACTTAAAACTCTAAGACATGGTTGAACCCGGAAGAAGTATTGATAAATATGTCTGAGGACCGTGGAAGCATACGTCAATATTCTATTTGAATTTAATTACAAATTTATATATTCTTATGTTAATTAAATGCAATGATTACTGCTTCAAACAATTATTATACATAATTCTGATTATGTGTCTTTAAATAACATTTTTAATTAATTAGCAATCTATTAAGATTAGTTCTTTTAAGTTAAAAGATAATACTATTGGGATTGTTTTAAAAGTAGGTTTATAATAATTATAAATTTTCATTATCAGGTATGCAAGTTTAAAATGTCGTTTTAATTCCAATAGAATGCGCTCTTAGCCTATTGAAGGATTTGCTTATCTCTAAACGCTATTTTGTTTGTTAGTCATTTGTTTACAAAAGTCAGTTGTTTTTAAGTCGTTTACGTGGACGTATCATACCTTTCTTTGGTGTTAAAAATGTCTAATTTTAAGCCAAATAAAGAGCATTTGCGGCATGTCATGATTTTCTTATTTAATCAAAAGAAAAAGGCATCTGAATGTCNAGGTAGATTAAAAAAAATACAAATTTTTTTCCATTTTAATAATTTATTAATTGTGACTTATATAAGTATGTAATCATCACTTTCATTATCACTGGTTTGCTTCCTGCATTCCTGATGTTTCTACCTTAGGATCTGACATTTTAGGGTCTACGTATAGAACTGTCTATTACTTGAAAATTTTTCTGTAAGACTTATGGGTTGTGGTTGCTAAACGGTTTATGTCAGGCAAAAAGTATAGAGTGGTGGAAGAAAAATTTCTTATTTATTTACGAATAAAGATGGGTTAGAGAAAAGAAAAATTTATTATTTTAAGCCTACACAACCTGCTTATCGCCTTTTATTCATACCGCCTAAACAAAACTTTTATAAGCCGGAGCTGCTTAAGTATTCATAGTATTTTACATGTAAGAAAGGCTTCAGGTAATTTTTATATTTTTTGTTACACAGTAAAACCAATGCCAAATTTTGTTTTCCTGTACTTTACAGATTTCGTTAGTTCAAGAAAAACCTTATTTCGATGACTAGTTTGCTCAGAGTAACTGATAATTTCACATTACTGTTATTGTAAGGTATTATAGCCTCAGAAATCAATTGCACTGATGGGTTAAGTAAAGAATACTAATTCGTCCCGGTGGTGTAATGGGTAGCATGCCCGCCTGGATAGCAATATATATATATATATATATGTGAGATGTGTGAGTTATCCGCCAGGCTTTCAGATAAAATTTCTAGGTTATTGAGAATTTTGGTCTAATAATTGTCTAGGCCTAGACTAAATTAATATACACAAACAAAATGTGCTTAAAACAGGGAGTGATTTAATAAAATTACAAAATAAATACATACCAATATTTGTTGTAGGAGTTGGACTTTCTTCACTAGCAAGTGCTGTACTCTCAGCCAAAGAAAGAGTACTGGGGCGAGTGGGTTTGTCCCCAATTTCTGCACTGTCATATGACACATTAGAATTGCCATGGCCAATTGTACCTGTGGAAGCTATTGGACTATCGCTGAAATGTGTTTCCTCACTTACTTCTTGGCTCATATCAATATCCCCATCATTAGAAACAGGGGGATGAATGTCCTCTGGACATTTTGATATTGATTGTTCATTTTTCAGAGAAATAATATCTTCATCTACATCATCAGGCATGTGCAAATTACTGTCACTTTCATTAATATAAACTTCTTGTATATCAGGACTACTTGATTTTTCAACTCCGCTTGAACTAGTGCTAGGCTTATTATAAAGCGAGTGATCATTATTCTCATTACAAACAAGGGAATGATTAGTGCATGATCTACTATTTATGTTGTCTAGCTCACATTTTTTATTTGGAAATGAATTATCAGCAGGAAACTCTTGTAAAAGAGATGTCTTTTCCTCTGGAGACTTGGTGTAATCATTAACAGAGTTTAACGAGCTAATGGGTTCTTGTTTTTGGCCTATATCTTTAGTAGACTTCTCATTTTTAGAAGAAGAACTCGTTAACCCCATGTCTTTTGAATTTAGCTCAGCTGTAGTATCACTGTCAGATGAAGGGTCCAACTCAGCTGTAACTTGTTCATCAGACTCATAAACCGGTTCACTATCTAAGTGTTCTTTTTCACTAACAATCTCTTCCTCTACTTCCACTTCAAGTTCTTCATCTGCCTCTAATTCATTTAAATATTCTTCTACTTCAGCATCAGTAATATCACCAACATTATCAAATGAAATAGGATTAACTTGAAGGTCTGGGATTTCTTCTTTGAAGAAATTATTTACACTAACAACAGGAGGGAGTTCATCAGTATCTTCTCTTGTAACAGAAACATGAGGCTTAATTAAATCGAATACTGGTTGAGAAATAGGAGTTTCATCAGAGGAAACGACACTTATTACTGATGTAATATCAGGAAGCTGTTTATTAGCTTCATCATTTTCACAATCACTATCAACATCATTTTGAGCAGGAATAAGAGTTTTAGAATCTAAGAGATCAGGAGTGTCTTCAGGCTGAACACTATCAGCTTTTGACACTTCTGGAATATCTCCAATATCTTTTAAATTATTTTCATTACTATTGTTTTCAATCACATTAGAAATTAACAATAGAGGTTCACTCAGTCTCCGATCAGAAAGTACATTGTCCTCACTATTACTACTAAGATTGTAACTTGTAGCATTGGCCTTAGTACTATTTTGTTTAATTACATCAGTGTAATTTGTTGCAGCAGGAATTGGTGCAGCAGAAAAATCAGCATCTGCAAGGTTTATAGGTTCAAAAGCTGGTCGACGATAACTTGCAGCTGGTGGTCTTATTTGTTTCTGAAAAATCACAATGACAATCAACTGTCACAAAAAAAAAAAACGTACTTTTAAAAATTATCAAATTCAAGTATGAAGTAGAAGAGAAAATTTAAAATAAAAATACCGTTTTATCTGCTGGAACGGAGGGAAAAAGCAATTAAAATAACTTTTACATACCTGAGAAATTTGTGACAAGGAACGATTCTTGATAAGGACAGGCGTGACAGATTCTTCTCTACCTATTAAACGAAATGATAAAAATCAAGCGTGGCTATAATGGTCTCTTTAGTCATTTAATTCAGTCAAAAGTATACCTTCATTATATTCGAACTCATCCAACACTTTCTCTATGTCAACTGCGAACTTATCCATTATTTTGTTTCACCATTGCCACTGGAGACTTGACTGAAGAGGTTTTACGTAAAAGGTTATAACCACTAACTCTTGATATCTGGTTATAACACAACAAAGATAGCACTGAGGCCATTTGTCTTTAGTTCACTCAAATTTTGTTATCATTTTTGTTTAGTTTCTGACGTGAACTGTTTTAAGTTGAGGAAATTGTGTAACTTAAGGATAAATTTGGTCATAAGACAGTGGATTTGGTGCGAGGTTTTGTACAGCTGGTTCCACTTGATTATTTATGTCTGGCCGTATATTATTATTTAGTTCAATGTTAGGGCAATAAGTAAATTATATTTCATACTTTCTTACATGATGCACATATCGCCTTCGTCACTACAGGAAGCTTGTGTGAATTATATTTGTGACAACTTATTTGAATTTTGTGAACGTAGTAATTTACCCCAAGTGCAGGGAAATGCCTATTCTTTTGAGGGCAATGTAAAATTATCATTTATCGACGAAGAAGCATATTTCCATTCTGAAATATCAGAACAATTACTAAGGACTTTATGTGTTAAAGGAAAGCTTAATGATTTTACTCTCACTTTGTTTGATGTAAATACAACAAGACTTAGGTAAGTAATTAATTTTGTATTTTAAATGTATTATTTGTACTAATATATAAAATTATTAATTATGGCTTGGTATGTCTTACAATTTTAGCCATATATCAAATACTAATTATGAAAGTTGCTAAAGGCAATGTATAATATAAAGGAATCTATTACAGTTTATTTTGTAAACGGCTGCTTTATGCATTGACGATATTTGTTAATACTTTAGTCTGCTGTTTTCATTTCTTAAGTTAATAAATTTATTAGATTAACTATAATAAGAAATTATAAAGTAAATTTTTAAGTCCTAGCTTACTGAATTGAGAATACACATACAAATATGGAAAAAGAATACTTTATTTCTCTTAATTGTTGTTACCTTTTATTTAAGCCCTCAATACTGGCAGCACTTCGCCCATAGTATTGATTATAGTTTATTGATTAGATTAGATAATAAGCCAATTTAAAAAAA
>KZ807495.1:68003-84198 GCA_000696205.2 Oncopeltus fasciatus | reverse complement strand
TATATATATATATATATATATATATATATATATATATATATATATATATGATGCTATGAAACTAGTATCACTAGTTTTTAATTAGCCTATTTGGAATTACTGAATCATGAAATTTCTCCCTCAAATAAATCTTTGTATAATAGTTTTTTATTGTGTCTAAATATAACGATCAATTTGAAATAAAACTTATTTTTTATGTTGAATTCAATATTTCAGTAGTGTCTGAAAAACTATATGCATGTTTATGGTGGATGGATGAATGAATTGATATTTTAAAATTTAGTCAGTATTTTAGTTCTTACCTTGTAATTGTACAACAGCATAAGTTTGTTTTTTTAATCCTTTTTTCGAGTACTTAGGTTCATGGAGACCAAAGCTATATAGAGGTTGCCTTCTAAATACTCGTGGCTATGGCCAAGTTTTTATTTCCTAATAAAAGCTTACCCAGGGCAGGACTCAAACCCGCAGCACCAGGATTGGGGGACCTGAATGTATTCCCTCAACTATCTCAGTACCCTCAATCAAAATTTTAGGAGTGACAATAATATTTTTTAAAGTTCTATTCTATCCCAAAACTTATCATTGCCTGATGACAATTTCCTATTCACTACTGACATTGACATAACTTGTGGTTTACTCCACCTGAGAAATACTAGGGCTCAATAATTGAGGGTGCATAATCCTTGGGAGCATTTTTTAGAGGCGAGTAGAATTTATATTAGGTCAGTATTATACTTCATATCTTAATTAAGGGGAATTGGAAAAGTTTGAATTGTTGACTGCAGGTTATGACAGGTATTTCTGGAAACATGCTACATGAGATACTCCTAAGACCTTGTTTGTACTATATTACATATCTGTAATAATAGATAAATAACGTATATATCGATAAGTATAAATTGTGTGAACTGTGGAATTATAGGTGACAGTTTACTTATTCCATTATAATTAATATTTGGGGAGGGGGTAAAAGCTTGGCTTTGTCAGCAGGATTTTCCTGTGACAAGATATGCTACATAATTGGCTAGGAAATTTTTAAAAGTTAAGTAATACACTTTCCAAAAAAAAAGTTTTAAAGTGGATTGTTGGAACTCAATATTATGAGTCACTGATATGCAGAGGGCTCACTTCAATAGAGAAGAATGAGAAAACAGCAGAATAAGTTTTCTTAGAGGCATAAAAGCCATATAACTGACAAACACAAACATTGCTGTAACTGAAAAGAGTGGGAGGGATTTTATATGTGTGTGTATACACACAGACACACACACACATAGTATTCCTAGTTCATTATAAGATGATAGTTGAACCTTAAGAATTCAACTATAATTCATTTAGCAAAAATGTATAATTAGAAGCCCATTTTGATTGAAATATAAGTCCATATTCCAAGATTTAAGTATTATATTTCAACCCTTCAGTTGAATAACTTCGTCCTAGTACATTTAAAATAGGAGTAATGGAATTGCCATTTAGAAATATCAAGCCAGTACCAGAGACAATGACCTGTCCAGAAAAATGTGATGTTCTGATACCTCTATATTTGATGAGACATTTGTTTTATGCATGTAACAGGTAAATAAACGAACAAAAATAAAATTGCTGAAATAAAGTAATGATGTGAGAACTTATAGGACCAATGTGGTGCTTGAAGTTTTGGACCAGAATGTGTCAAATGTCTAAAGAATGTCCCAAGGTGGTTTAAGAGCTTTTATGAATTTAAATTGAATACCATTGATTTTTTTAAGAATCGCTATGGCTTTTAAAAGTACTGTACTGAGAATTGAAGTTTAGGAATATTGGATGCTGCCACTATTGGGCTTTTAGTTATGCAGTCATTAATAAACTCAATGTATTTAAATTGAATTATGTTCAACTGAAACTTGTTTTCTGTGGAATAAAAACAAAATAAAGCAGCTGAATGTGATTAATATAATGTTTTGCCCTTGAAAAGAAAGCGAACAACTTCCTGTCTTCTTTCTTAAGATTTTTTTAATAAAACAAAATATACCAATCCATATTTTAGGCACTGAAGTGGGCTTAATTTGAAGAGGTTTCTCTCATTTTTAGGAAGTTATAAAGAGTAAGGCATCAAGATATGCTAATGAAAACATAATTTACTAATGGTCTGGATCTGAATTTTGGACATTGGGAATTTAGTCTGTGGATAAGGTTGCATGATATTAGAGAGAGAGAGTGAGAGAGGTACTTCCAGGATTTGGCTCCAATTTATTTAAACTTTTTAAAACTCATTATTCAAACTTTTTAAAATAAAAGCATATGAAGATGCCTCTCCAAGTATCTTTTCCTAATGTTGTTTTTTATACTTTTTTAATTACACTTAAATCAAAAATTCTTTGTTCTTTCTACAGATCATTTTATCCTTTTATATCTCTTCTCAACTGTAATGATGCTCCCCAAGTTCAGTTATGGGCTGTATGGGCAATACATCATGTTTGTACAAAGAACCGTAAGTTGTATTTTATAATTTATTCAAATTAATTAAATTGCACCATTAGCTCCAATTGATTGAAAATATAGTCATATATTTAGAGACAGCATTATATTTTCAGATTTAGCTTATATTGAGATCTTGTTATGATGATAAAAGGGTTCCGACAATGTGTGTAGTCAAAAATTTTGATTTATTAAACAAAAAAAAAAATAGTTAAAAATAATAATAATTGACTTCTGAGGTAATGAAATAAATAAATAATATAGTCTGATACTTCTGAAATAATATAAATAAATAAAATAGTCTCTGATATGCTGAAAAATAAAAAATAGTTCTGCTAATGAATTGTAAAGAGGTGACGGCACAGTGATTGGCCCTCAGGGAAGTGATATATCTTGATGTAACAGGTATGAATACAGAAGTCCCTTTGTTGAGAGTATGAGCACTGCAATCTATCCGAGAATAAAACTATAATAAAAAATTGCAAGATATTCTCAGAAAGAATCTACTTAATAATGATTTTTTTTAGCTCATCACTATGAATCAGTAGATCAGTTTGTTTATTATCTTGCCCATCCATCTGATAGGGTATCTGACACTGCCTGGAGGACTGCTGGTGAGTCGCTTTTATACCTGTACAGAAGATTCTGGATTCAGAAAGCTCCAGATTTCCTCTGACAAGTGGATGATGCATCATCTGGGAGCAGGTGACCCTTTCGCATGTGTCTGGTCCTCTCATTCTGTTTCCCTTCACAAAACTTCAACATTACCTTCCCCTTAAAACTCATCCCTCCCAGAGTAGGTCTTGACTGAAGTGAAAGATTTGAAACATGATCCATGCATGGCGTGGTTGTGTTAGCTTTCCACATAATCCTTGTCCCTGAGTAGATCTTCTCTATTGGTCATCTTACAACATTCCAATCCAGGTTACCGTTCAGCAACCTAACTTGGGGGATATCTGCATACTTCTTTCTGAAGACCGTAGCTACTCCTGTGGATGAACCCAAATCCTCAGATACACAATGCCCAAGAGATAGTCCTTGGGTAGCATGAAGATGTCATTGTTAATGATCTGGATGGCCAATAAGGGGTTGTGCAGGTAGGCCAGTTTGTAGAATAGAGTCCTTTTCTTTTGTTAGCTAGTTGGTTAGATTCCTAACCATGGATCCATTATCTCTTTTACATGGGGCTAATCGGTTGAAATGGATTATCTTGGGTTTATCTTTTGGTTAATTTTTTGTACTAAATACTGTACTGTAGATAACATCGTTATTATTTCATAAGCACCTTCCCAGGCGTTTTGGAGTTTGGGAGAGTACCTCCAACACTTTTAAAGATTATGCTGCCCTACACTCTCCTGGTTGAAAATGTTCTTTCTTGGCTTTGAATCTGTACCTTCTTTTCATTCTGTTACTTGCCTCCAGGGTGTTGGTGCGAACTTTCTTGTGAATGTCATTCATTCTTTTTCAAAGATTTATGACAGTCTTTCCCAGCGATATTGCAGACAAAGTTCCCAATCTACAACACATTTGCTGGCGTCTGTCTGTTGGTCTCAATGATAGAACTGTGGTAGGTGAACAAGAACAAGTGTAGGTACTGGTTCCAGTCTCATTTGTGTTCAGAGACAACCTTTGGAAAGTATCCAATTGGAGAGTTTTGACCATAGATATTATTATTAGATTTTTTTTGTTGGGGTTCGGTCAAGGTAGATCCAAAAAAATACAAATTTAAAAAAAAAAAACCTTTTTTTTTAAAATAGTTATTTTTTATTTTTTTTTTTGGATCTACCTTAACTGAACCCCAACAATAAAACATCTAATAATTTGGAAAGTATCGTCCAATGCTCTGGTTTATTTGCCTCACCATACTATCCGAGTAAGTTACTGTCCTGCAGTTGTATATAATTATTCATTAATATTTAAGCATCTGGAATTATATATTTGAATGATAATTATAAGGCTTATTATATTAGTTCAGCCAAAAATAATTCTATAAAATTATAAAATTTCATTAATATTCAGATAAAGTAATTAAAACTTTCTTCAAGACTATGAAAGAAGCATAACAATGTTGTTATAAATCGTTATTATTTATCACAATTATTAGTATCACCTCCAATCCCTACCACCTTCAAGTGGTCTTCAAGCCAATATCTTTGTCTTAAAATTTTCAAGTAATCAAGCTGTATTAAACTTATATACATGCTAGTAGAAACTAAAAATGAATGTCTTAGAGGGTCTTTCCTCATTCAAAAGTGAATTGTAAACTTTCCTGCCAGTCTAGTACTACTCATTTTCTGATTTTCTAAATTCGGGGAATTATATTTTTATTTGTAGTGCCTTTTCTGCTTGTTTATTATACAATTTTTTTTTTTTCAGCTCAAAGATATTGTCCCATGTTGGAAGCTGAAGAAGGTAGTAAAATTATTACAAGAATGTGGTCAGACCCCGATATAAATCCAACTGTCAGAAAAATATGTTCACAGATCCGCCAGTTGCTCAAGTAATAATTGCATTTTTAATTTTCTTTAGAAGTATCATAATTTTCTTTATCATTAGATTTTTATTTATCTATTTTTTTCAGATTACATGGTAGCACTGAACAGAAGTCCTTGAATTTTGTAATGAGGTGACCACCCCTGTATCCTGTCACGATAATGACACTGTGCATCTGCGATATTAGGATAATAAATGGTCATTGCTTTTAAGATGTACCATCCAAAATTAGCTTAGAGATCAGTAAATTTCAAACCGTACATAACTGCTTTAGGCACCTAATAGACCATGTATAAATATGTAAATATTGTTAGCGAAGAGGATTATAGTTTTGTTAAGTGCATTTTATTTAAGACATTTTAAAGGTATTTTGGTACTTATTTTATTTATTTATCACTCATTTTTAATGTTCGTTGAAATAAAATATTTATTCAAGTTAATCATTACTGAAGATTTTGTTTAAACTAAATAAATTCTATCGATGATGACTATTTTAAAAATATATTCACTATTTGTTGTGATGAACACTTTAAATTAGCTATGCCCAATGAATATTGCAAATTATTTAAATAAATTGTACTTTCAAAATACTTCGTTTTGTGTTCAATTTTTCATTAAATCTTAATCTTTTGAGAATTTTCTATTATTTCCTTTACAAATGGTATTGCCTTATATTTAGAGTAAATTGATTTTTAAATACATAATTTTCACTTAAACTATATATAATAAAATTAATGCTTTGACTTCCTATGATGTATCATGAGTATTTTTGAAATAAAATATATTTCTTCAAAAATTATATTTGAAAAAAAATTGTTTTCATATGAAAATAGAAATAATTATTAATTATTACTTCTTTGCTTACTTTTCCTTGTACCCTGACAGGTTAGGAGAAACTTTTTTTTTTTTTTTTTTTTTTTCTTTTTAACTAAGGGGGGAGACATTTTACTTAATTTTTATTGAAATATCTGAAGTAAACCAATAATGACTTTAGTGTAGAAAGTGGCCAATAGTTACAAAAATTTTAATTTAGGTATTTAAAAATATCTTAAACTGATAATAATTGAAGATATTTATAACACACAATCATTATGCTTATTTGGGTGTACATATGTCATGTATTGCTTATTTAATTGATTACATTATTCTTTATTAATAAATCTTTGGGTACTGTATGATTTTGGGTTATAGTTTTGTGAAAATAAAAACAGTTTTGTGACTGGCTAAAAACATTAATTCTAGTTCTTATTAATTTTAATAATCTTATACTGGTTCTGCTGAATGCCTCACAAAATGAATTTTAGTGAACCTTTAGGGACAATTTGACTTCAGGGACGACGAGCTTCAAGATTTCATCTTGAATTTTTTGCTCTGGAGGTTGTGGGTGGGAATATTATGTTCAGAGCTTTGAGCTGGAGCTGCATGTTAGTGGTTATTGCTTCAGAAACAGGGAAGATAGACCTAGAGTGGATCCAACTGCATTACTTTAGGCCGGAAAGAGTTAGTGAGAAATCGTAAACAGCTTTCTTCAGGTACTTCACAGCTGCTATGTGCAGACGTACTCAGCTATTGGTGTGAGGGTCACATTCTCAAGAAGGATAAGGATAATAGTCTATAGCTCATTATCTAAGTTCACTTCACACACTTGCTGGTCGGTGTGATTTTGAATCGTCTCTGAATGAAAGGCCAGTTGATTTTGGGTGTAAATAATTCAGTCTGCCTAAAATAACAAGTTAAGCTTCATCCAGATGCTAAGTGTTCACTAAATGATGTAGTAGCTCCTGTTTTAAACCTCCAAAGGGCTAATGCTGTCCACAAACAAATTAATACATCTCGATTCGGAAATACACTCGGTTTGTAAGCCATTTCATCCCAGCTCAACCCAGTGTGACTGGGACAGCTGGTTGAAGCATCGGGCTGATTAAATATGTCCAGCTAAAAGCAATGTTTGCCCAAAAGTGTCGGCAAAAAAGTGTGTCTTTTTGCCATATTTTTTGCAAAAGACACTTTTCCCATGTCTGCAGATTAAAAAAACCCCAGAGAAAGAATGTTCATTGTATAGGGTCTACTAGCTTTAGATCATTAATGTCATCAGGAGATAGGTCTAATGTAAGGATTGTGAAGTCAGTGTTCCAGGTGAAACTGGATGTGGATATAGATGGTTGCACATTAGCAATGCTCATTCATCTGGGGGCATGAATGTCGTTGTCATCAATAAAAGTACTGGAAATGAAGTGGTAAGTCAAAGCTCAAGCACTTTCATTCTCATTGCGTATTAGATACACACTTACATTTCAATTGAAACCTTCGATTCTGCAAATGTCATGGTCACTACATTTGGTAAAACAATGTGCAAACATTGTAAAACAATTTAAAAAAAAATTGTATTTTTTTAAAAAGATTATCTGCCAACGTTTCGGCTTACATTGTAAGCCATCTTCAGGGCTGCCTATCATGAAGACGAGAGAGGACGCCCTGTCCCTAAGTAAGCCGAAACATTGGCAGATAATCTTTTAAAAAATACAATTTTTTTAATTTGTATTTTTTTTTTATCTACCTGGACTGAACCCCAACTAAAATCATCTAATAATAATATCTACATTTTACTGGGTCAATCAGTGTCTGTGCTGATTTCAAGCAAACTATAAACCCATTCATAATAGATGAGTCTCTTATGAGTGATAGATTATGTACAAGTTTAGGGATGGAAAGATCTATACTGTGCTTGTTTTAAGATGCTTATTTAATTTACAGCTCGAAGTTGATCCTGACTCTTGAAAATAGCATCACCCATGGGCTATTACCATTACAAACATGCCGATTGTCATAAAAACAGCCCCACCGAAATTTTAATTATATAGAAATATAGTTGTCTACTTGGGACATAGGATCGATGGTGATTGAGCACATTTAACTAATGAACATCTGAATACCTACTGAGGAATATGAGTTTCTCAAGCTAGCAAGTAATCTCAGAGCTTTCTTTGGCACACTCAACTACTATCAGCAGTTTGTCCACATGAAGCCCCTGTATAGGTTACTAAAAAAGGGTTACAAGTGGCATTGGACCAAGAATGATACAAAACTATTCGACCAATTAAAGACCATTTTGTCTTCCTCTAGTACCATTGTTTATTTTGATCCACCTCTGCCAAGAATATTGTGTGAGCAGTTTAAACAAGTTTCCTGGTGGCATAAAACGTCCTATTGCTTACGCATTAAGAAAGTTTTTAGACCACAAAAAGAAATATTCATATTAAGGACGGACGACAATCCACTCACCAGGATATCCGGGGAGAATAATGAACTCCCAATAAGACAGGTTTATGGTTGACAATGTGGGCAATTGTGTTAAGTAATTACCAGTATGTCATTGAGCACATGTATATATGACATGAAGGGACCCAAAAACATACCTGGGACATACTATCAAGGCTACCAGAGAAAGGACATCAAGGAATTTGGGATGCGTATTGCTCAACTCAAAATGAAATAAATGTTTCGCAAGAGAAGAGAAACTATGAAGGACTGTGTGTTGTCAAAGTGCATCAGCTACCCACAAAGAGGTTGGCCTTATAAGAATAAATTGGAAAATGATTTGTGGCCTTAATATGAGCGGAATTATCATTTATGGATCGAACTCTTATGTGGAATGTCAGAATAGTTGTGCATACCTCATTAAGGAAATACTTCAAATGTTACTCGAGAGGTACCCAGGTGTTGCAACAGTGAGGTCTGTTGCAAGATTTCATACATTTTCATAAATGTGACAATGCTGTAGAAGAATTCGTTGATACTTGTAGGGCATGTCAATAGGGAAGACCAATGGATGTTAAGACCTCACTTTATTCTTGGGCTGTATCTTCTGAATTCTGGTTCCGCCTGAATTTAGATTTTGCTTACCACTTTGAGGGAAAGCTGTAGTTAAAACTGGTTGATCAAGAATTTTCGCCAGGATTGGGTTTCCTAAGCTGATGGTCACTGACAATGGACCTCAACTGAAATCCTGGCTATTCAAAAGCTACGATGATAACAATAATATACGTCATGTTCACTGGCCCTGTATCATACAAAATCAAATATACTTGCAGAGCATGCTGTAAGAACGTCTAAAACTAGATTCGCCGCATCCAAGATTGAAGGAACACAAACCGAAAGACTGGACATGTTTCTCTTCGCGTACCAAATGACACCCCCACAAATCAACAAAACGGTCACCTACAGAAATTATAACTCTCATACCTTATACTCTCCGTCTTCATTGGTTTCTGTACACCATCTCCCGTTGGCGAGCGCTTTCGGACATTGTCCATCTTCTGGCCGAATACATACGTTCACTGTCACGGTCCGTATTCAACTGTAATAACAATAACCCTTTAGATTATTTACAGAAATTATGTTCAGCCGTAGGTTGAGAACCAAGCTAACCCTTTTAGAAATCGATGTCTTGACTGCTACGTATGAAGCCATTGTAAGTCAAGAGTGACTCCGATGTATCACAGCTCAAGATTTTCAAAAATGGGGAGACAGTTGAAGGAACTGTGGTGATTTTATATGTTATTGTATAAGTTTTGAATAATATATGGTGAAATATGGAAAAGCCAGAGATTAATTACAAAAATAGAGCTTCAGTCTTCTTCAATTTATTTTCTTTTATTATGACTATTTATTTGATGAGGACATTACAACGTCCTCTTTTTATTATCATCTCCTTGTGCAATATGGGCATCCTGTTACTGTACATTAATATAATTTTTATGAAAGTGGATTGATAAATATGTTACTATCATCAATCTTGTCTGATCATTGATTTTTTATTGTAAGGATAAATTTCCCCTTTATTTAAGAACATATTTTATTACAAGGCATGATTTTAAGGAGACTGAAAAATTGTGTCTATTTCTTACCATATTAGGATTTTGCATAAGATTATCAGTCCTATACTGTATACTGTTAATTCCATGAGCCTCAATAATTATTAAAAAAATATGTTGTACAGTGTTATTTTTGACACCAAGTGTTGAGGAGTACTGTAGAGTTAAGAGTATTCTTATGGTATTTTGAAAAATGTATTCTATTTATTACACTTTTGATGTCTACCAGTATCATTTAATTATTTGGCATGATATTATAAAGGTTCATAGATCAGAGAAGGCCAGTTCCTTATTTATAGCTGAGTCCTAGAAATGGATCTTTCCTCTGAGAGCTTCCTGAAGCTTTTCTCTTAAAATCCCAATTCTCTTTTAGTTGGCTAAGGAATTTCAATGCTTGAGTTGATATCATTGAGAAAGAGGTGCATCTCAAGTCCTCACCCTCAGGATAGATTCATCTGGTTGCAGATAAGTAGATCTCCCTTGGAGTAATCAAGATATTCACACTGCTAGAATAACCCTTAATAATTAAAATTTGGAAAATTATTCTTTGAAATGCCCCATTTCTTAAGTACTGTTATGAGCTGCGGGTCAATAATAATTGTGAACTAAGGTAAATATAAGTTAATTTATTATAACAAATAATTATATCTACTAATTACAAACTAACCTACTGCCCTTACTAATTAATACATAAATAAATAGAAGACATAAATTACTTACAACTAATTACATACATGAACAAATAAATTAAATGTGCTTATTTACATAAAAGCTTCTAAATAACTTGCTAATTACTGTCACTTATTTGACTGCAGAGGCTATGAACAGCCCGACGCTCTGAGACACGCGAACTGACACAGACCGGATTCTAACTTGTCACTTCACTATTACGGATGTCTGTCAAACGCTTAATATTATGTGGAATGTCTTGTCGGAGAGTATGAGTGATCTGTAGATAAGATTTTTGGCGCGTTTATTTTTTGATAATGAGGGTGAGATGAGTAGAAGTGCAGGAGACGACCTGAGTAAGTGTACTTTGTATACCAATCAGTGGAGATGAGAGCCATTGGTGTTACGGATAATACGGGTGTCGAAGAACAGAAGTTGATAGTCGGACTTAATTTCTATGGTAAATTTTATACGAGGATGATAAGAATTGAATTCAAAATGATTTGAGAGATTTTTTCTGGATTAAGAATGAGGAACATGTCATAAATTTATTTTTTAAGGAAAAAAATGTCGTTTCGAAAGGATGGGAGGATAGAGTCTAGGAGGTCATTGAGGGTAATATTGTAAATGTCGGGAGCAAGTTTATTTCCATAGCCAGACCATTTATCTCGTTATAGTAATTTCCTTGGTAGACGAGAAAACCAAACGTACAACATAGGGAAAGGGACTCGAGGTATGTAGACCTGGATAGTGTAGTGCTGTCTTGGATTGTAGTTCAGTATTTGTGAAGAATTTGGAGGGCTTTGTCAATGGGTATGCTAGTGAAGAGAGATTCGGCGTTTAGGGAGTAAAAAGTGTAACCTTTAGGGATAAGTAGGGATTTAAGTTGTGTTTTTAGGGTGAAAGGAGTTTTTTAATGTCATACGGGTTTTGTTGGCTAAGAATCTGAGAAAAAATTTGCTAAGTTTGGATGAGAGTTAATATGATTTGAAGATTCCTTACAATGTAGGTAATAAACAACTCACATTTTTTTAATTTTTTTTTTTTTTTGTATCAACTTTGACCTAACCCCAACAAAAATTCTGTACTTATAATCTCTACGGTCAAAAACTCTCCATTTGGACTGAAATATTTGCATTTTGAAGCAGGCTTTTATGATGAATTTCACTCTACTTTACTTTCAAATTTCCAAAGTACAAGCTTAATTATTACTTGATGTATGCACAAATTATATTTAATATAAAGATATAAACAATCTTAAAGATTTGCATAAGTGCAATTATCATGTCATAATCAAAATGTGAAAATTTAAAATTAATAATTTCAGCATTACATTAAAATAAATATCAATTATGTGAAGAATCAATAAAAAATTAATAATGGAAGAAATAATTAAAATTAATTATAAAATTCTAAACTATAGCTGGAACAGGTAATGTAATAATTATTAATACAAAAATAAAATAAAATTATTTTATTTTGTTCACGTAGGCTTCCACGGTCCTCAGACATATTTACCAATACTTCTTCCGGGTTCAACCGTTCTCTCATTCTCCATTCAGCCCTAAAGAAGCCATCATACGATGTGAGAAAGCTTGGCACCTAAAAACTCCAAGACACGGTTGAACCCGGAAGAAGTATTGGTAAATATGATCCTTTTTTTTTTATTTGCCAGGAATGTAATGAGTGCATATCCTTTGGTTGTACCTATTGTGTAATAAATTAATGGTGAATAAAACCATCTATAAGTAGCAGATCTTCACTACTTTTATGTATGTAGTGGTGAAGATGTGTTGGAATTTTCAAAAGTCGCGTAAATTAACTAAAGTGAATTGCCTGATACAAGTAGCCAGAAGCCAGGCTACTTAGAAACGAACGACTTAGTTACAAATAGATTAGTGTAATCTAGTGTTTTACTCTTTAAAGATTTATTCATTATCTTAAATACCCGATGCATACTAGTAATACTTACTTACTTGTAATTAAGTAACTTAGGTTAATTAATTTTTGAAGGTTTGTTATATTACTTACTGATGATAATTTTTTGTTGTTATAATAATTGAATTTGTAATTAAAGCAATTATGAATATGTAGTTATAATATGAAATTTATAAAAGAATAGGAAGTCTATGTTACCAACATTTCTTGGGGCATAATATTTTAAAATAACATTAATATGTAAAACATTACTGCCTGTAGCATTAAAATAGTCTAAGGTACATAATTTATGTATTTATCAAACACATAGTAACTTGTCTTATTTTATTATTAAATGTTGTAAACTTCAAGGCGCTGTGGTCAATCAAATATAATCCCTTCCGTAGAAAATTACAATTACATTCGCTAAGACTTATCACTTACAATCAATCGCCAATTTCGCAAATACACAATTGTATAATATTAATATGTGAAATACGGAGTTATAGATATATAGTGGAGCTGAGAAAATAACAGATAAGTACCTGCTTTTTTTTTTTTTTTTTTTTTTTTTTTTAGAACAATTAGAATATTCTGAGTGAGGTTTTGTTTACCTAATACACACAGTGGAATACCTGAAATTTCAATAGAACGCTATTTGCAACACAGCCCCAATTGACAAAAAAGCCTACTGAGCATCAAACTATGCGCATAGTCATAACCAATAGAAGAAAAAAAATTGAGTATTGAAGTATGTCTTATAAATATCAGCCTTTGGCTCGGGAGTCTCATATTTCCTTGAGGCTTTTCTTACCCTTTTCATTTACTTTAAACCAGAAAATAGATTGATTAGTGGCTAAAAAAGATTGTCCCATGCTAAAATTTAGTAAATGATATTTTAACTCTTTATTGGTTTTAAGTTAATCGAAACAATTAAGTATGTATGCCACTAAAATAATTTAACAAAATAATTTTCCTTAATAATCATTATTAAGTAATAATGAAGCTGGTTTGAATTAAAAACTTTTTTAGGTGTGATTCTTAAACATAAACTAGGATTAGAGATCTTTTAAGGATTTACTAGTCGGAATCATTTTCCTGAATTCATCGAAAACCATTCCTTAATTTAATGCAAATTTACAATGAGCTTCAATATTTTGGCAAATTTTTATAGGATCGGATCTCCTCTAATTGGATTTAAAAATATAATATATAAAATATAAGATATTATGGATTAGCTTTATTTACATAGCTCATAAGAGATATTTAATAAATAGATTCCTTTGTAAGAGATCTTATGCGCTTACAATTTTATGTGTTAGAAAATAAACTGTTCGCAATTATACTTGTTATCAATTCAATGAAACTTTGCTCCCCCCCCCCACCTCTTTCCAGTGATTTAGAATAGCGCATTGAATAATTTGTACACATAAAAATTTATCTTTAAGTTTTAGTTAAATTTAATGCTTTTTTTTTTAATTTTCGAAATATTACGTATTGCTCTTTGTTTACAACGGTAATTTAATAGTTGCATTTTAATTTCCAAAGTTTGACTGTTGCAACTCTGTAACAACTGATATCTACTATGAAAGGCAAACAGGTTTTGTTTTACATGACATATAAACTACAAGTATGTGCATTTTTTTCTTTTATGCAAATTACCTCGTTTGAGTTTAGAGATTCCAAAAGAATGTGTGAAGTGTAATTTTCTTTTATGATGTCGAGATTTATGAACCCTACGAGGCAATCCGAGTAAGTGACAAGATAATATAAGAATGTGTTTTGAGTGAGAATGTGTGTAACTAATGTTAATTATTTTGGTTGGAGTGATTTTATGTGTTGGCGAATTTAATTTATTGATAAGTAATCTTTCGCCACTTTTAATTGGTTTTAGTGACACTATGGATGATGACACTGATGATAAAGATGATACTAAAAGGTAAGATCTTCATTTGTCAAAGGCCCTCATAGAATATCCTAGAAAATTTCTTCTTTTCATATGGTTTCCTAGTTGAAGCATCAATCTGTATTTCATGTTAACTTTTACCTTGTTAATGCCAATTCTTCAATTGATTTTTTCACTGTAAAATGTACAATTAATTTGAATATACACCAATTGGTCCGTTTAGTGCATTTGACTTTCATGACTATCCAATGGATCAAGTTCTCAGAATTAGAAAAATACCCAACTTAAAAATTAAAGTATCCAATATAAGATTAAGTAATTTAAGTGTAATCTAGATTTACTTGCTGTTCATATATATTAAACAGTTTTTATGCTGCTTTTATTTAATTTTTATACTAATATATTATATTTCCATTAATAATAAATTATTTTATTTTCATGAATTGCTGCATTTTACTGTCACAAAAAAATTTCCATATTATGTTAAAATAGTCTGCTTCGTACTTTAATGTTCTTTTTTTCTTATCCATATTTTCAAAAACAAATCCAATATTGCTATCTAAAGAAGCATATTGAAATTGCCTTCTATCCTTTCCCTCCAATTATTTAATTCAAATCGCCTTAATTTTCTATTCTAGAAAAACAAGAAACCTCAGTGAAAAAAAAAGAAGGGACCAGTTTAACCTCCTAATAAATGAACTAAGTACAATGGTTACAACCAATAACAGGAAGATGGACAAGTCGACCGTTCTGAAATCAACCATATCATTTCTTAAAAATCATAATGGTAAGTGGCTAATTGTTGTACTTTATGCAAATATCTTTTTAATCAAGATTTCTCTTCTTATTTTTCTCAACCCTGTAATGTTTCTTGTGTTACTTATCTGTCTATCTTTACTGCCTTTATTATAAGCCTCAATTTTCTAATTTCAGTATGATCAGTTTGAGTTTTTTTATTTATTATTTTTTTGAGATCGTATTTCAACAGCCCTTAGGATGGCTTACAACGTAAGCCTAAATGTTAGCAGATACTACAAATTAGTCATTTCTAAATCTTTTGTAAAAAAGTTAAATTATTGTTATGAGCTCTTAAATCCATTGGTTCACTGGCCTTCTAAGCTGGGGGATTTACCGCTAAGCTTGTCTTAAATAATTTCTGGAAACTTCCTCATGCTCTGTTTTTGTTAACAAGATATAGAATATTTTGACTTGAAATAGAATATAAACAAGTAGTAATTAGTATAATTTGTTTAAGCTTGAATCCTGTAATTTTTCTAAATACTTAAAACTTGTTTCATCATTTCACTTTTTCCTAAGGCAAAAATAAACTTTTTTACATAACTCAAGTTCTGTGATACACTCAATTGATTTTTGAGTTTTGGATTAATTGAATTTAAATTATCAATACAATTATTAATTAAGCTTAAAAGATTAATTAATTATTATTTTTTTGATTAAAATTGTTGCGATGAATGTGATTTATGTACGTCATTTATTTTTATTCTTAAATTTCATTTTAATTTAGATTTAGCTGTTAGATCTCGCGCAAATGAAATTCAAGAAGACTGGAAACCATCATTTTTATCAAATGAAGAGTTTACTCATCTTTTTCTTGAGGTATGTAAAAAAGTTTTTTATTTTACTTGTTATAGTAAATATTTAATAATTTATGAAGTAAATTTATTATGTATCTAACATTTATTTATTTTTTTTTCAGGCTTTAGATAGTTTTATTGTAGTTTTCTCCTCAACTGGTAGAATTTTGTATGTTTCTGAAAGCATAACATCTCTCCTTGGACATTTTCCAGTCAGTATTACAATTTTTCTTATTCAATAAAAAATAAGTAAATTTGGAAAAATTATGTCAACTGAAAAAAAA
>KZ807495.1:39555-50464 GCA_000696205.2 Oncopeltus fasciatus | reverse complement strand
TTTTGGATCAATCTTGATCGAAGCCCACCAAAAAAAAAAAATCTACTAATAATCTCTATGATCAAAAACTCTCCATTTGAGTAAATGCAAATGTTTTGTAATGAAGAGAATTTATGTGACTCCTGACATGTAGTCTGTGGTCTGTCTTGCTCTACTGCAGACAGTAGAAGTTTTTTGGTTTTAGTTTATGGTCTTTAAATCAAAGTTTGTTTTTCCAAACTTCTACAGTAAAATTATTTATAAACATTTAGTGCTTTCAGCCATAATAACCAAACCATCATCAGAGTTAAGTGCACCCCTTAACAAAAATGTTGACAAGACCAGTTATAGGCTGTGTATTTTTCTTTTAAAAATAATTATATTAAGTATATCAAGATTGTAGAATTTTTCAGGAGAATATCAGCATGCGAATAACTATAACTGATTATAATAGCCCAATAACACTTGTCGAACTCAACTCTGCAATCAATGACCTTAAAAACTCCTCCCCCGGACCAGACGATATTCACAATATGATGTTAAAAAAACTCCCTCTGCAATACAAAACAACTCTCCTACACATCTTCAATAGAGTGTGGGACACTAGTATCATCCCCAACGACTGGCTAGAAACAATAGTTATCCCAGTTTTAAAGCCTGGCAAAGACAAACTTATAATCGAAAATTACAGACCAATATCCCTCTCCAGCTGCTTATGCAAACTACTTGAAAAAATAATCAACAAACGGCTCCTATGAACACTAGAAAAAAGCAACCTCTTAACACCTGCCCAATGCAGTTTCAGAAAAGACAGATCAACAATGGACCACCTGGTTACCTTAGAAGCGGACGTACTAAACACTTTCATAGAGTAAAAAGAAGCCAAATACTCAAGCAACTTTCTAAATGGGGCTTTTGTGGACGACTGCTGAACTTTATAAAGTCCTTCCTCTCTCTGCTCTTCATCAGAGTCTGCATTGGAAACAAACTCTCCAGACGAAGACCCTTACATAACATTAATTACATATGGCAGCATGATCTACTCCTCAGCTAGACAAAGCCATCTCATTTACCTGGACAGGATTAACCACTCGGGAATCCGCCTAGCTACAGGCGCCTTCAGGACCAGCCCTGTCATGAGCCTTTACTCCGAATCTGGAGTTCCTCCACTTTTCATTCGCCAAAAACTGCTATCCAGCTCCTACTTAGCTAAATTACTCTACCTACCAACGAACCCAGCTTACAACTACTTATTCATGCCCAAATATCTCCCATTATATCAACAAAACCAACAACGCCCAGCCCCATTAGCGGTCCGCCAGAGGAGCATGATCTCCTGTGTTCCCACAGTAAACATACAGTAATACGAAACTGAAGAACCCCGGTGGAAAAGAAAAATCCCCATAATTGACCTACGATTAACAAATCTCAACAAAAATTACACCACCAGCGAAAAACTAGGAAAAGTAAATGAAGCTATCCAAGCTTACTCAAATAAAGAATTTTTCTTCACAGATGGCTCAAAACAAGAGGACAATGTAGGCCTAGCAGTTGTCTTTAAAGACCACAAAATACTGCAAAAACTTCCTCCAATTGCTTCAATCTTCACGGCTGAAATGCAAGCACTATGCCTAGCTCTCTATCATTCCATTACATCAGACAAAAAATACTTCATCATATGCTTCGACTCGCTCTTTTTTCTAAAAAGTATAAAAAATGATAAAAGTCAAGGTCTCCTACGAAAAAAATTATTTCATTATATTCGCACCCTTGAACAGCAGGACAAACAATAACACTCCTGTGGGTTCCATCACACACAGTTATAAGGGGGGGGGGGAACGAGATGGCTGATAATGCAGCTAAAGAAGCAGCCCTTAAGGACACCCCACCCACAAACATTGTAGAACCCAGAGATGTGAAGACTTGGCTTAAAAGAAAAACTTATTTGGACTGGGATACTCTATGGAAGTCCGAATCGACCAACAATAAACTGCGAAGAAGTAAGGACACCACTCCTTGGTGTGGTGTTCCACATTGAACCGGGAGAACAGAAGGGAAAAAGTCGTACTAACCAGACTTAGAATAGGTCACACTAATTTTACCCACATGCATCTAATCACTAAAGATCAACCGCCAATATGCCCTAAATGTAGCTCTCAAATAAGCGTTTAACATTTCATCCAGGAATGCCCATATCACACTAATCTATATGTAAAAACCTCCCAAGACAACTGTCGGTATCCCTGGAAAACCATGAATCCAATGTAGCCAAACTTATGTGCATTTTAAGAGAAACAGGCATATATAAAAAAAAAATCTACTATGCCTTTTTTTTTTTTTTTTTTTTTTTTTTTGTATTTTGTTGTTGTTGTTTGTTTTTGCTTTGTGTTTTATTGTAGTATTCACTATATAAATCTAATTGTATAATATTGTTGCTATATTAAAATTGTTTATCTATTGTTTCAATTTTAATTGTTAGTTTACTTTTTAAGTTATATAATTTATATTTCTGCTTTTAAAATGGTTTTGTATCTATATTTGTGTATGTATAACTTATTGCACACCAAGTGCTATATAACGTAATATAAACAAGCACAAAAAAATGGAAAACATTTAAAAGAATGGATAACAGATTTAACCCTAGATAAATCCCAACAGTTAGGGCGTAATAACCATGATGTTGATCACTCTATAACCTGATCCTAATCCTAATCAAGATTGTAGATGATAGCACTTTAACTTATGTTTCTATTTGTTTAATATTTAGGTGATTATAAATAATCATTATCATAATCACCTAAACATTAGTTATTACTAAGACTTTAACTGAATCTGATAAAATACCTTCAATTATTGTCAATAGTTATTGAAAATATGAATAAATGTAGTTAATATCTCCCTTGTTTAACTTTTAGACCACTCCCACCTATCCACATCATATATATATATATATATATATATATATATATATATATATATATGTATCTTTCACATACTAAATTATCCTTCCAAGTTTTCCATTATAAATACCATGTCTTATTCAGGTTACTTATTTATTTATTTATTTTTCATTGCAGGGGTCTGCTGTCTCTAAATCTCCAGGAGAAAAAGGTATTACAAGGAGCCTGGATCCAAATGACCCAATACAGGTAAAAATAATACATGTATAATTATTATTTGTATAATTTTATTCTTAATCATATTTTACGGTACTGAATTTACATTAATTTCATAATTGATCACTAACAATGCTCCTCAACACTTTTGCATTACTCTATTTAGAGACTGGAATTAAAAAGTGTTGTGAAATGATTTATTATTTCAATATAATTATGGATTCCATCAAATTGTGAAGAATTTTAAAATTGGATATAAAGTATAAATGACATTTCTAATTGATGAAATTTGAACTTCCATAAATTCTAATAAATATAATTTTTTTGGCTAATAAATATAGGCTTTCTGGCCTATTGAGCTTTCTGACTTACCAATTGATATGCTAAGTGCCCAGAGAATTTGATTTTTAGCATTAATGTAAGACTAGTTAATCATTCAATTAGTTTTATGTAGAAACACTAAGGATAGGCACTCAATCCTAATTATTTTAAAATATATTGTGTCTTTTTTTTTTTTTTTTTAAAGAAAAGTCAGAAGTTATTATTAGTCCTTCCTCTACTACCTATTGGCCCCCCGAATTCTTCTTGGGAAGATTACGAAGAATTTGATCAGTTATAAAATCATATCTGGGTGGTTTGAGTTTAGGTAGACGAGAGATTATATACTTGACCTCAGAAGGTGTCACTGCCTTGAATGAGAAGGACATAGGTAAATGGCTTGTCCAGAGACTTTTGTCTCCATGGTATTGGACAGGTCTAAGGGATCTAAGTGAGGAATAAATGTTTGCTTAAGGTGCTGGGCCAACATTTTGGCCTTGTCTTTGTTAGAAGAGGCCCAGGAACCATCTCCTCGGCACAAGGAGGTAGAAGCTTCATGGCTCTTGAAGATTCTGCGAGTAGCACTCCAGAATGATTTGTCTCCTGCTGAGAGGGTAGACAGATTAAAGGTCTCATTTCGTAAAGCTCTTATCAAAATTAATAGAAATATTAACATAATATGACAAATATTCTAAAAATATAGGAAGTCCAAATTGAATAATTATATCCCTTATTAAAAGTTTTAAAAAAATGGAAAAAAAAAACAACAACAACATACTTATCAAACTTTAATATTATTTATTTCAATTATAAATTTTATTATTTATTAAATTTTTATTATTTATTCATTTCAAGAAAGGTACTTTTAAATATTATATTTAGGAAGGGTTGAACACTTTTTCCCTGTAATTCAGACGTGTGTGTTGGAGTATTTTTAACTCAACATAACTTATAATTGTGATAAAATGGTGAATGGATATAATATCGTGATTATAACATCAGCAAAACAAGTAAAATTACTGCTGGATGCACCAAGGACATCAAACCGATCAAAATCCATTTTTAACTCCCATCCAAAATAATTTGATTTGTATTATTTATTGATAAATTCTAAGCCCATAATTTTGCCTTAACACTTTTTGGAAATTTGATTTTGATTCATAATAATTGTGAATTATTATATATTTGCCTGTGTATGTGTACATAAATAAATATTTATAAATGGTGCGTGTGCGTCCATGTGTACATTTTTGTGTGTGTGTGTATAAATATTTTTGTACACTGTTGTCTCTCTGCCAGACAAGAGAATGTTTGTTGCTATGAGCTTAATCTTTGCCTAATTGCTTTTCTTAATTAAGTTTTTATTTGATTCTATATTGTTCATTAACAGAAACTAATTTTTGTCTCCTAGCTTGACCTATTGGAAAGGAGACAGGAGGAACTTCAGCAAAGGATAGTTGAGCAGCAGACTGAGTTGAGGCATATCACTGAACAACTTTTCATGGCCAAATATGGAGTATTCCCTCCCGTTATTAATGTATGTTCTATTCAATTAGGATGTTGACAACTTTCTGATCAGTGAATAATGTATTTTAGCAAGGTTTCAAATAAATTGAAAACCTATATTTCTCATAAAATTTTTATTGTTATTTAAGAAATTGTTTGACCAAAATTATGAATAAACTTCAGAATGAGATTAGTAAGTGTCTTACATAAATTTAAACAAATGAGATTTTTATGATTCCTCTTTAGCTGAATACAGAATTAATTCATTTCATATTCAGTAAAAGTATAAATATAACTTCTTATTACTTCAGTAATTATATTTTTTTTTACCTTCTGTTATTTTTATTTTTCAACAGTAGTTTATCTTGTCACATGTTAATATCTCCCATCATGGAGATGGGTTTAATAATTTACTTTAAATTATCATTCTTAAATTTAAGAAAATAAAACACTTGTAAAATCTGTAATTATAATTTCTTGAGCCAACATTTTAAGCCACCTTCAGGATAAAATCATTCTCCAACATTGATAGAAGCTAATATAACTAATGTAGTGCAAACTAATAGATATATATCTTAAAAGTATTCTAGTATAAATTCTATATAAAAAGTATAAAAAGGAATGGTAGGTATGATTTTCTATTTGGAGAGGTCCCTCTAGAGAAGTGGGGGAGAGAGGGAACAAGGGAGGGAGGGAAGAGGCTGGAGATATTTGATTAGCCTTTATAATTTTTTTCTATAGTTAATGAAGTCAAAGATTCCCGTGAGGGGCTTTAGATTTTAAGGACTTTTTAAATTTCACTGAAAGACAAGAAAAATAAGAGATAGAACTAAATATGGTAATAGAAGTAGCTGAGTCACTGGATTTGGAACTAATGGAAATTTTTGAGAGGTCTGTTATAGAATTCACATAAATAGTTGTTGTTAATTTGTGCCTGGTTGTTGGGGGAGGGGGCTACACATTAAGGTGAAGGGTAGATTAATATTATTTGTATGTAAAATTGGATTTTATTTAGTGGGAACTGAGGAAATGAGTCAATAATAATTTTTTGGTGATAGTTACTGGTCTGTGAGGATGTGAGTACATATGATTAAAACTATATGAAGGAGGGAAATTTTTTCATAATTTCCTCATTCTTATGGTGAGGCACTAGAAGGTAATTCTGTCATGATGTGTTGAAAAAGTGTTTATTTAGTTAAACATCCTTTCACTTACTGTAATTGTCAAGTATACTGAGCTTTTATTTAGATACTTAAAGTTAAGCATGCTTGACGTTTTATCTTATGTATTGGCGGTATAAGATAAGGGGGTGAAAAAAAAAATTACTGTTTTTCAACCAAATTTTTGTATTATTATATCTTTGATATAAAATACACTTAATACTCAAAGTAAAGTCCATTTTTATCTAGCATCATTAGCTATTCGTGACCATGAAGTGATTCTTCAGCATGCTGAAGTTCTACCATGATAGAACAAAAACATTTTGTTAAGATTCCCTTATTGAGAACTAGTCCAGCTGTAGACTCTGCCCGCACGTTGGTTGCCCTGACTTTTCTTAACTCGTGGTTCTTGGTGGTTTTCCTACCTACCTCTTCATATTTAGTATTAAATAGGATTAAAACTATTACAGTCCTCATTCAATTTTAGTATGTGCCAAAGATTCCAAGTATTTGATTTTAAGAATTTTGAAGGTAGTACTATTAGAAGTGAAAACATTCTTACTTGGAACCCCTCAATTCGCCAAATTATATTGTTTCAATTATCATCACTTCTTAAGGTTGTATTTTTTTTAGGTATCTCTACCTTGTCAGCCTACTCCAGAAATATATGTTACTCATTCTACTAATGTGCCTGCTATTCTAGACTCACAGCAGGTAAATACTTCAATATTTTTAAATTACTGTTAGCCTCTCTTTCAGTAGCTTAGGGTGTTGGAGTGAGGGGCTGCCTATAAATTGCCATCCCATTCTAAACACCCAGAGATCAGGACAAGCTTTTATTTGTTGATAAAAGCTTGCACCAGGACAGGATTTGAACACATAGTGCCAGGATTGCATGAGCTATCCCAAATGGATCCCATGAGCTACCCTGGTGCCCCAAAGTAATTTCTTTATTTGCCAAAAATTAGAAACAAGATATATTTTTAAGGCAAAAAATAATATATTAATTTAAATTCACTTTTTATTGACCTTGTTTATAATTTTAAAACAATTTTTAAGTTCTTAAGTGAGACTTTGAACTTAAAAAGGAGACTTAGGAACTTAAATCCATATTTAAAAATTTTGAACAGATTAGATTAGTCCTTCATAATCTGATCCTAATGTAATGGCTTTTCTATTTTCTTTATGAATTGCCTTAGAAATGATTAATTAATTAAGTATCATATAAACAAAAAAGATGATTTCAAAATTGTGTCCTGGCTGCACAATCATTATGGTGCTCATGCATTGAACAAGATCTCCAAGCTCTGTATCCTATAATAGTGTTAAATTTAATTTCTCAAAGAAAATTTTATGATAACTAATCATAAGCTGTTTATTTCAGGTTCATCTTGGTAACCAAGAAAGTTTTACATTGTCCCAGCATCAGGCTGATGTATTATTCAACCCAGATGTTGAATCTCCAAATTCCACAAGAAAAAGTCAGTAAAATGGTCCATTTTATTATAGTATTTAAAAATGTTATTTTAAGAATTCTAATCATATTTGTATTCTATAAAATTTCACTTGTAAAATGAATTGTATAAACTATTGAACGTACCATTGAGAAGTGAAAATGGTATTAAAAAAATTTTCTACTTTTGTTAATGTAATTCATATTTATTTAGGTAGTACTAGTGAATTTTTGTTATGTGGTCTGCTCATATTATTAAGTATGATGTGTATGTTGGATTACTATGGCTGGGCTCATTGAGAGGCAATGATGGAGGGGGACTCAGTTAAGTAAATTTATTCAAACTACATAGCAGTAGAATGTGATCGCATACAATGAGGATTTATAAGTGAATTAAAAATTCACAATTTTGCATTGAGTCTATTAATTTTTAAATAGTTTTCAAATAAAAACTAAACAAATCTTGGGGGCAATTAATAAACTAAGAAATTTGGCCTAGGAGTGCCCTCACTGGATATCTCGAAATTTTTGCTATAAATATAAATTTATTGATTTTTTATTTAGAACAAGTGACACACAAACAAATGTTATGACAATATTAAAAGGATATATATGGAATGAAATTTCCTGTCATTTATGTTCCCAAGAATATGTAATAAAACAGCTGTGTAAAGATGTTATCTTTCTAAGAGTGTATTAGGGATGTTGAGATCTCCCTCCCTCTTTGCACTTTTCATAATCCTTCCATATTTCCAATTGGTTTTTGCCTGCCAAGACCCAGTTTGACATTCATGTTGGTTGTTGAATTAAAAAGACTTTTATTTTTTTAAGATATAACTTATTTTTATTATTTAGGATTTTCCAGTTATTTTATGCTATTCATAATTCACTTATCCCTGATTGTGCTAACTTAATGCCCTCTCTGTCTTCTTATAGGATACCTTAGCCTTTAGTCAAAGAATATTTCCAATAAAAAAAAATTGTTCTGAAAGTTCTACATATACTTTGTGCCGTGGAAAATTAATCTGTTTTTTTGACATAATGTTATTTGTTTGTTTTTTATATTTAATTTATCATCTGGAAGCAAACTGCTCTATCAATTGAGTATCAATTAAGAATGTTTTTGCTATGACACATACATAGCTTTATGATATTGTTTAGCTTTAATATTGTTTTTTTATTTAATTTTTGATTTATACAACTGGATGATTGTATAAAAAAAAAAGTATGATCTCCTCTCTTTAATTGTATGTTCACTCAGTTAGTTGACCAGAGAAAATTCAGTATATCAAAACAAAATAATTTGTTGATCTGAAATTGTGGTGAAATAATGACATTCTGAACTAAAATCTCAAAAGGTTTTTTTTTTTGTTAAATTTTTGCTAATTACTAGCTGCAAGGAGACTTAATAAACACTGTATCTAAAAATACAAATCCAGAAGTAATGCAAAAATTTTCTTAATCTGATTCATCTGGAAAATTAGTATGAGTCTTTAAAATTTTTGAAATTTATAATAGAACAATATAAATGAACTATTTATGATGACTTTGAATGTTTTTGGTAAAGCTAGTAGAAATAAAAAAAAAGAACAACTGAGTTGCATCAGGGAGGTACATTTTAAACTATTTTTGGATATATATTCGAATATTAATTGACCGAAACTTATATCAAAAAATTATTATTAAAAACTAATTTTGACTTAAGTAGTCTAAAATATTTTCATGAAGTAATATTGACATACCTCATAGCAATTAATAAAAATGATATTCAATTTTTAATATTAATGTAATAATAACAAACAAAACATATGTTACGACTGACATCACTCTATTTTTTAGTAATTGCTTTTTCTTTGGGCTAAGTATTTTAAAGGATATTTAAACAAAACTTATTCTTGTACAGGTTAGTATTTTTATAAGCAATTTATTCTGATATTTGTATAGTTAAATTTATGTGAATATTTATGGCATGTATATTATGATCTTAGGCTAATATTGAATTGTCAAGGTAATGAAATGTGTGTAATACTCATAAGTAGAATGTATATTTGTAGAGAGTTGGACTCATAGAAAAATATTTATTTTTGTTATTATTAGCTCTAAACAATATTTTTAAATATTAATTTTATTAAACTTGGGAATTTATAGTTATTAGACAGTTGGCTGTGGAATATAATAATTTGCAGTTGCCATAATTTTCATTGATTTTTAGAATTTTTTTTATAAAGAAAACAGTTTAAATTTAAATTTATAATTATTCTTTGTGAAAGTTAGTGAATATATCTTAGATGTAACTAGGCTTGCTAGAATAGAGATATTCTTACCAGTCATCGTGTGTTTCATGGGGTATCAATTTGTTTCTCATTTTGCAATGTTAGTATATATCAAATACTAATTTCCTTAAAATAATTAGAGTTGGCTCTTGGAAATCTGATGTCTGTGAATCTGAATATTGAGTTTCAGAAAATATTTTCTATAAAGGGGTTTGGTCGATAAAAAAAAGTTAATAGTTAACTTTAAAAAATATATAAAGTTTATTTTCATTTAATTAATTTTATTAGTCTCGAAATATTAATATGGAATCATTTAGTTTCATTTTAAAGTAGAAAAAATAACAATATCATGAAAACCCCTGCTTTTCATAAACCACAGTGGCTGGTATTATAACTAAAATGAGTTTATTTTATAATTGGTGGGAAATCTTACATGTTGCCTTAGGGCATATTAATGCTTAAGATTTTGTTGATTAATTTATCATATTGCTGAAATTATTTTTTCATCTTGTCTGTAGGAAAAAAAATTAATTGATTTTTAGTAGCAGTTCAGTTGAAATATTAACTACAACATTCCTTTCAATTCAAGAAATCTCAAATAAAATGACTTCCATTAGGCTGCAAGCATTTACAATAAAATCAAATTGAGGTAATTATGTTATTTCTTTCTCTGATCTATTGCTAGTAAAACAAAGATAGAATGCTTTCAATAAATTTAAATTGGTAGTAACAGAAACTATTAGAAGAAAAAAGAGCTTAAAATTCTAATCTAAATAATAAAGAGATGTTTAGAAAATTCTACATTCGAACAGCACATCCTGATGGGAGTCTGACAGGGTAACATATTGAGTCATTGTCTATTTAATCATCTTCTATTCATAGTAATGAATCAAATAATGAGTTGTCAGTAGATGAGAAAGTTCTTTCTCGCTACTGGCAATTGAGAAGATGTAATAAACGAATGCTACCCTTTGTCGATTATATAATTTTGAAGGATGATACAATTGAACTACTTCAGCATAACATAAAACTTCTAAATAAATAACCACTTATAATATTTTTGAAGCACTCATATATATATATATATAGTTAATCATTCAATTA
>KZ807495.1:22589-38844 GCA_000696205.2 Oncopeltus fasciatus | reverse complement strand
CTTCCGGGTTGGACCGAGTCAAATTGTTGTTATTTGCCGAGCTTTCGCACATCATGTGATGGCTTCTTCAGGGCTGAAAAGAGAATGAGAGTTGTAAAGAGAGATTTTTAAAAATCCAGATGGTATATATTTACCATGTTTTATACACCAGGTGGTAAACATACACCGGTCCAACCCGGAAGATGAAATGGTAAATACATCTGACGACCGACGAAGCCTACGTGAACAGATAACTACAATGGTTATATTTTTTCAATTTTGCTTTTTTCCATAAATGTTTTTCTGGAAAGAAAATGCAGAAAGCATTGGATAGATGTTAATCAGATGGGATTCTAGCTTAGACGAGGAAGAAGTTTTATTATCTATTCCAATTCTTTCAACATTTTCTTAGTGGGTAAACATTTAGAAAAAAAAATATGCGAAATTAAAAATGCCATTTTAGGTTTCTTTCATTCCAATTTCCCTATTTTTATAAGGCCATTGGGACCTTGGATTAAATGTATTTAGTTAATGCATACTAAATTTTTAAACATTAAATATATTTTCTAGAAAAACATTTTTTTTTCATTTCCAATCCTCTAATTATCAGGTTTATGAGGTTAAAAGGTGTGGATAATTTAAATCAATAGTTAAAATATTTATAATTCTGATAATGAGATATATCTCAGTTTAAGGCTTTTTTTTTTTTTTTTTTTTTTTTTTTTTACATATACGAGTAAAATACTCACTCAATGGGATTTTTATCTGAAAATTAATTTTTTCGTAAACTCTTAAATTCAGGGCAATGTTCTTCTTAGAAATATACCTGTAAAGAAGGCTTACCTTCTTTACAGATAACCTACATTTCCTGCTCTACTGAATGATTAAACTAAATCCTCATGAAATTGTGTTCATTATCATTTCTATTTTACCTTTTAAGCTTATTATATGCTTCCCAATTATATATTTCCCTTATGAACAAGAAACTGCCAAATCATTTTTTTTTGTTTCATAGATCAAAGTGGATTGAAATGATCTTTGGAGATGTGTTATTTATCATTTAAAAGCTGCTAGTGGTTTTATTTAGTACACACTTGTCATAAATTAGTTGTTTCAGTAACATACAATTATTTAAACATTAATTAAAAATAATTTTGAACCTGTTTTTGTTGTTGTTTGTTAAAGGAAATAATCTGCCTAACAATAGACTAAAGGAGTTTTTTCATTTTAATTTGTGAAATAAAGAAATAAACCTTTTGGTGAAATGCCGGGGTTATTTAAATAGTAAAATACATATTATTTTCTTAAATATAGGACTAGATGAGTGAACCATTATTAATACTTTAAAAAGTGTGTGTATATACACACACACACACATATGTGTATATATATATATATATATATAACCATAAATAATACTAATTACATTTATCATTGTTAATCAGAAGGGGACTAATTTAAGTCTCATAAATTTAAGTACAATAAATTACATTTGCAATAAGTTAATGCTCCATTTAAACATTGCAGAATGTTTAAATGGAGCATTAAGAACTGCAGAGTTCTTAGTAGAGAATAAGTTGGTTCAAGGTTGATCCAAAGAAATTCAATTTAAAGAAATGTATTCATCTGCCAACGTTTCAGCTTACATACAGTCATGAAAATTTGAACCAGGTGACTACACATCCCTTCTCACCTTCATGATAGCCCTGAAGATGGCTTACAGTGTAAGCCTAATTGTAGGCAGGTAATAAGAAATACACTTTTTTTAAAAAATTGTATTTTTTTTTTTGGATCTCCTTGACCGAACCCCAACAAAAATCATCTGATAACAATATCTACGGTCAAAAAACTCTCTATTTATTTGACATTGTTANTTTATATTTATTATAATTTTATAAAATCATTGGGTGATGTTAATGACTGATAAGTGGAGATTTTAGAAAACTATAAAAGCTAATTGTTAATATCATGTTATATGTGGTGTTCTGAAAAAAAAAAGAAAAAAAGAAAGAAGATTATTTTAATGGCAGCAACTCCCTTTGACATTCTCTTTACCAAAATGGTTTCTCTCTGGCCCTTATTGTTCTTTTTGCTTCACAAGATGTAATGGGTAATTTTTTCTTACATTAATGCAAATGGTTTTGACAAATAAGGCCTATAGAAATTTTAGCTTTAACAGCTTTTGCATGACAGGTTTATCTTTTTATTTCCTACTTGTTTCATGATTTACGCAAGCTTAGAAATTAGTTAGGATTAGTTCATTGTTTTATTGTGCCATTAATTTTTCTTCGAGGCTAATGACTTGGTGGTCAAAAAGTTTTGGATATTAATATTGTTTTATAAGGTTACCTGCTCAAAAGAGATAGTCTGTACTTTACAAACTAAAGTAGTTAAGAATACAATTCATCTGTCTACTATTTACTAAAAAAAAAAAAAATACTTAAATATTTTCTCACTACAAAAATAATAATAATACCAGTGTTGAATAAACAATAATACCTTGGTTCATATTATTTTTCATATGAAATAGTTTAAATAACATTATTTTTTAAAAGTATTTTTAATTTTAATTTATTTATATTGTGAGGGCCTATGTCCAGATTTTATTGCTCATTCAAAATTTTAATTTTTTATCTATATTAATGATCTGGTGTAATAGCAGTAAAAGAAAAAAAGAAGAAAAAAAATATAAATCCAATTCTATACATGTGCTTATTTTGATGAGCTATGCAATTTCAAAATTTAAGTTGTTGTGTATATGTGCCTTTGTGTGAATGTCTTATTGTGTATTGAGAACATACATATGTTTATAAGTAAATAGAAACACTTGTCTTTCCCACAAAATCTATATTTCTTGCTCAAATATTTCGACCCTAATGGGTCATCCTCAGGAGCTACAAAGATTACATGTGGAGTTAATTAACAAATAAAACTGGCATAAATAAATTCTCAAATCAAGTCTTAATCAATTGCAGAAATATATAAAATATGCAATAATTTAATAGATTTGAATACAATACAGGTCTTCAGAAATACGTAGTCCATATTTTTAATAGTCGAAAAATAAATAAATAAATTTATGAAAAATTTATTATGTAAAATTAAACTTTAAATTAACTAACCTTAAATTAATTAATAAAATCAACTAACGCAAAACACACCAGGGAAACCTACATCTTTTCAATAGTTGTGATCTCCACAGGGCGGAGTCATGGAGCTTAGAAAGAGGTGAGGGGTCTCTCCTACTATCCTCACATCTAATCCTTCACTCTGCGCATTTAATTTTATCTTTATATTTTCTAACTTGGCAAGTTAGTACTCCTTGGACTCAGAGTGAAGAAGAGTAACTTTATGTTGATCTTCCAAGAGGTCCTCCAATACTAGAAATTTAAGGAATTAAATTTCTCCATTTTAAATGTTCTTTGCTCCTAATTCTTAATTTTTGGAGTGTTTTCCCCATATACGTGGCTTGGTAACTCCCACATTCCAACTTCTACTCTCCAGATCTCTACTCACCTCCAGTGGGTTTTTCCTGTTACGGAAGTGGCTTTCAAGTGTTGCACCACTTCTGTAAGCAACTCATCCCCCTTCATTGTTTAAAATTTTGCTGATGGAAACTTAGAGATCCCCAAGGAACAATAGTATACACCACTGTTTTATTTCTTTTAGTTTTTTTGCCGTCTTTGGGTTGACATTCATTAAGGAGTTGGGTTTTTTCTACTTTTTGTAATACCTTTTCTACCTCCAATCTGACATAGCTTCTCCCACGTGGTGAATGAAAAATTTTTCACTTTCGAATGCCTCCTTCATCATAAGTATCCTCTGCATCCTGTGGGTCAAATAATAAAATAAAGACATTTTTTGACAATGGAAATGGTTAAATGTTGCATGTATTTCAATGTCAAAACACATGGGTTTGCTGTATATAGAATTATCACTCTTAATTGTGAGACTAGAAAATTTAATTTATTTTCTTCCTCTACTTCCATCATAAATTTCAAATGATCACTACGGATAATGGTGCTCGTGAGAACTGAGTAGCTCAATCCTGTTTCTATTGGAAATAACAAGATTGTCATCTACATAATGTGCCCATAGTATTATATATATATATATATGTTTGATGAGAAATAAGATATATTTTTTTGGTGTAGAATATTATATGTTTGGTCCAAATTAGGAGTTTTTGACTGTAGAGATTATCAGTAGATGTTTTTGTTGGGGTTCGGTCAAGGTTGATCCGAAGAATACAATTTAAAGAAATGTATTTTTAAAATCTGCCATTTTGTCTTACATTGTCTGATACAGACATTAATATTTGATCCAGATGGCATGATGTCTCTTCTTGCTTTCATGAAGATGGCTTATAATGTAAGCCAAAATGTCGGCAGATAATAAAAAATACACTTTTTTTAAATGGTATTGTTTGGATCAATTTGACTGAACTCCAACAAAAAACATCTACATTCATATGTTTGTGTATATGTGTGAGTGAGTTAGTGTGTAATCTACATTACTATTTAATTTAATTTAATTTCAATTAAATAATATAGAACAATTTTTATAAGTTGAAAAATATTTTTTTAAATGAAATATTGTCTCTTTATTTATTTGGTCATTGGTATTACATTTACAAATCAGCCTTAAATTTCAAAATTGCTCACTATTTGGAAAATATGAACATGTAAAGAATTGATAATGTTTATCACTATTTATTTTTCATTTTTTGGGAAATTTCACTTTTATTGATAGAGTGCTTTAAGTATAAGCTGGACTACAGTGTGAATGTTAGTATTAGGTTACCATTCCTTAATTCTAGATCATTGTTTTAGTATTATATAAATATGTTTTTATATATAGCTTATATTTAGGTTTATTTGTTGTTTCTTTAATTTTAGTTACCCTGTTTTATACATTTTATTACAACTTATATATTGATATTAAATTTTAATTTAATTCTAGAAAACTTTCTGTACCATAATTATTATAAATTGTTTTATTAATACAAATTGTTGATCAACACTTTTAGTATTTGTTTTTCTCAACTCTTATTAAAACACCCTAAGGAAATCAAGCTATTCACATTGGTATGTTGATATGACATAAAAAATTTCTGCAAATTTTCACTGATCTTACAATTGAGAATTTAAACACCCTTCCTCCCCCCCCCCCACACACATACGCTCACAGAAATTTGAAGTTTACATTTTTCTGAAAACAATATATTTATTCAAATGGAGTTTTTTTTTAGAGCACTAATGGCTCTATCTCCACTGACTGGTTCGCCAAGCACACGTACTCAGGTCGTCTGCTTCACTTTAACTCATCTCACCCTCATCATCTAGAAATAAATGTGGGCAAAAACCTTATCTACAGATCACTCACACTCTCTGACAAGATATTTCATAGCAAAAATATTAAACGTATAACTGACATCCTCCTCACCAATGGTTTTCCTATTCACACCATTAAACAACTTGTAAAATAATTTTTTTATTCCCACTTCTCCAACTATCCCCCTCCCCCAAAATAACGATCTTGTATTCCATTCTCTTCCTAATATTCCAAAACTTTCTGAAAATATTAAGAAATCTCTCAGAAAAACTTTCCCTAATCTTAAGCTTGCTTTTACCACTAGCAAAAAACTAAAATCCTTTTACACCATCCTTAAAGGACCCATCTCCCTTCTTAACAGAACTAATGTCGTCTACGAAATTTCTTGTTCCACACCTAATAGCCATGGTTCTTACATTGGACAAACAAAAAACCCCTTTTCCCGTAGAATTAATTATCATAAAAATGACAAAGAAGAAACTAATAAAAACTACCCTCACTAAACATGTTTTTCATGAAAAACACACATTTGACTTCGAGAACATAACCGTTCTTTCCACTGAACCCTATGGACACAAACGCCTTTTATGTGAAACCGTTCACATTAACTTACAACACTATCCAGTTAACGACAGATCGGACATAGAACAAATTTCCTTAACTTATTCAAACATTTTCAACATTCTAAAAACCATCAGCCCTCCGTCTAAATAAACCTGTTAAACATTTTTCCCAGTTCCAAAGTTACTTATTCCGAATAATACGCTTCCTTGTTTCCTTTGTCCTTTTTATTGCCCCCATTTGAAACAGCCCGCTCTCCCTTTGTACCTTCCGTCTCTTACCTCCCCCCTATCCTTCCAACACCCACGGTGTACTTTTCAAAAATTATATTTTCCTTTCTGTCATGGAAATGTGAACTTAGGGACAGGACGTCGTCCCCTCTTGTCTTCATGATAGGTAGGTGTGGTCAATTACTGTTTTAATTCTTTCAATAGGTTGTTGTCTGCATGTTTTTAAATTCTCTTACATAGCTTTCTTCATTCATACTTTTGATATCACATTACATTATGGCAATTCTATATTATAATATTGTCAATTATTATTGTATTCTCATGAAATTGTTTTCTACAGCCCTGAAGATGGCTTCTTAGTAAATTTTCCATGTTGTTTTAAGGAGGTCTTATAAGGCTTAATGACTTATTTGTTCATACTAGCTGGGGTTGATAAGCGTAAAAGTTAAGATAATTTAGTTGGCTGTAGACTCACGAGGGAAGAGGAGGGGAAAATATCAATATATTAATTCAGAGATTAAATAAAAAAATAATTGGTGCAGCTAATGATTCATTAGCCGCATCAATTTTTTTTTATTATTTTAACCCTGAATTATGTATCCCTCGCTCTAAAACAACTGAACCCCCCACAATAATCCATGTTGGTGGTCTCTGGCTTTTTTAGAAAATAACTAAAATTAGGAAAAAGTAATTAACTTAAATAAAACCCTTCATCTAATAATATTGAAAACTAAAGTAAAGTCTGGAAACATGCACGATATATTTACATGCAAGAAAAACATTTTCCTGGATTAAATTTGTGTCTAAACTCAACTTAATCGCTTCCAATAGTGATACATGGGTGACAGGCAGAAAAATCATTGTTCAAAACAAGTTCCAATTCAACTATATATTACAACTGACCAAGGTATCATGACCGATGCTAGATACTAGATGTATTGCTAATATATCAGCTCAACGATTTTATAAAATCTCTTCAGACTCCAATAATTCTGAATTTTTCACATAAAAAATGAAATTGAAGCCCTTCCATTAACTATAAATTTTGACTCATTGTACTCCAAAAATCTACCATTTTCAATTCATGAATTTACTGTGGCCTTAGAGTCTCAGAAAGATTCTGAGGCACAGACCCTAAGGATCTTTACATTAATCTAAATAAAGATATGTATTAGCATGATCAACATCTTAACACCTTAAATAAAATTTATGGATCGGAATCATAATTTTTCTTGAAACACGGAAAAAAATGTATTATCAGACCAGTCTCGTAAGACGGGATAACCACCAAATTCTATTGATAGTTATCGACCTATAGCTCTTAGCAATTCATTAAGTGAACTAGATTACCCTGGTTGCGTGGCAAAGTGGTTTTCACAGAGGTAGGTCCACTATATAAACATTGTATTTTTAGAAACTTCCAAAAAATTGAGGCTTTTAAGAAAGAAAAGGAAATTGATGGGGATTGTACTCGATGTAGAAGGTGGGTGAGCCTGGAGAAGACACATACTTGAGACCCTACAGAATGGGATCGATGTCTACATGTTGAACTACTTCCAGAACATGCTTGAAAACAGAATATTTCAAGTGAGATTAGGAAATGAACTTTATGATGATATTTTTTGAGAATGGGGTACTACAGGGCGATGCTTCGAGTGCTGACCTCTTTGGGATTTCGATGAGGGATAGTCAACAGAGTTCAATACCCCTAAAGATTGTATATTTGTCTGATGATGTGTTCATTTTTTGCGAGAATAAAAATATTGGTAATCCTAAATGTGTGTTTCAAGAAAATTTCCTTAAGATTAACTCATAAAATCAAAAAAAATTTTAAAATAAAGTGGATAAAGTTTAGAATTCATAAAAGTTAGTGATTCTATTAAATATCTAGGAATCACTTTTCACAGAACTCTCTCTCGGTTTCCTACTTTATAACTTCAAAGTTAAATGTCTATATCTTCAAATATATTCAAAGTTCTAAGCAACATCTCATGAGGAAGGGGGGGGGGGTTACCTTTCAAGTATGTTGCTGCTATGTCGTTAACCCCCGCTTCATAATCATTTTTTCACACCACCCTGGGGTTTCGGCTCCACTAAATTTCAATTTATAATGAACTAAATATCGGAAAAATGGCACTTCACCTGAATTGAATTTAAAATTAATTTTAAAGAAGAAACCTTAACTCTCCAAGTACGCCTTATATCGTTATAGATGTATGAACATGCTGACGGAGTCGGCTTTACAGTGAAAAGAGAAGTATGTTTTTACTATCCCCTATGTGCCCCAATTTCAGGGCTAAATAAATTGCTATGAATGAAGCTATAAATTTAATAACACCCTTCTGTTCAATAATAGTGATTTCCTCAGATCCTCAAAGTGTACTACTAATATAATTAAAGAGATTAATAAAAAATAATATAATAGTAATGTAAATGTGGGTGGTGATTCCCGGACACATGGGAATAAGATAACACAACATAGTAGAGAAGCTTGCGAAAGCAGCCAGTAAAGAAGGTATAGAATACAGTACAGTTCCAGCAAATGGCAATGTCCGCAGCTAGGAGTAAAAATCTGGAAAGAGGAATAAAAATGGTTAGAGATAAGGGGGGCCAGATTAGCTCGGGGGATCCGTTCGGGAATCGCAATCCAGATGCTGTGTGTTCAAAGAACTGTCGATAGCCCCTCCATCGGTGAACCATTGCGGATGAAAGAGAGGCTAACACACAAATAAAGAAAAATAGAAGAAGAAGTAATGTTCTGGAGATTACGCACTCGTCTGACGCATGGCTTCTTAATG
Source organism: Oncopeltus fasciatus (assembly GCA_000696205.2). Classification (NCBI taxonomy): domain Eukaryota; kingdom Metazoa; phylum Arthropoda; class Insecta; order Hemiptera; family Lygaeidae; genus Oncopeltus; species Oncopeltus fasciatus. The sequence continues at coordinate 29,942 of KZ807495.1, read as the reverse complement.
ACGAAGGATCCGAGTTGTCTATATTCCGATTAAGGTTATACTTGCAGAGTGGCGAGGAAACGAATTGCATTTACCAACCAATAAGAGGGAACTATTAGATAAATCTGTATGTACTTCAGATATATACGAATTAAAAAAAAAATACTACTCTTTCAAAATTAACTAACTCTACTTTAGACTAATCAATAATTAAAAAAAAAAAACCTTATGTGTATTCCTTATTTTAATCATATTACTAAATCAATAAACTTCCTTATTTTGAGTAAGAATATAAATTCATAATTGAGTCGGGCTGAGTGGTAGGGTGGCCGCGCGTCGGGGGATGGTAAGGGTGTAGACGGGCCCCGCCCGCTTTTGAGATGAGAGCGCTCTGGTTGGCCAGAGGCACAATAATAATAGCAATCCTCATTAATGGTCCTCCGAAGAAAGTTTGGGCAAACCTTTTTTTTAGAGAAAAGTAACGATGGACCTAAGGAGAAATTATGGAGTGTATCTGAAATTCCTGACAATTCCTGATTGAGTTTCGTCAACTTGGTTTGTAAAATTTATTTATTGCACACATCTTGCCACTTAAATTAATTTTACTGATTTTTGAGTAGATTTCAATTTGATAAATATAATTTACATTGTTGAGGAGTATGACTTAAACAAGAATTATATAAAAATTATTTATTGTCACTAAATACTTATAAAACTTAACAACAAAAATCAACAAAATCACAAAAGTTTATTATACACAATATATACTCTTATTTACAGGTCCAAAACGAAAACACTCGCCTGGAAAAAAAAAAAAAACTAAAGCTAACAAAGGCACAATTCTGTTTGTACTTAATCAAGGGGCCGTAAGTTCGCTAAGGGGTTGGAGGAAGGGTAGGGGTAAAGTTTTTTGGTATGAGGTTCAGTCTTATTTCGGGAAGGCGACATTTTTTTGCGTCTGTGCCACCCCTAGGTCCAGTCTGGAAGCAATTCCATTATCCTTCCTGTCCCATCCATGCTCTTCCTCATGGTGGGGATGATGTTCGTCCTGGATGATGATCCATTCTGAGATCCATACTGGCTTCCAGACCTTCTTCCAAGCCGGCACCCAGATCTTCTTCCACGCTGGCACCCAGATTTGCTTCCAATCTTCTTTCCATTCCAGTTTCTTGTCGGGGATCCAGATTTGTTTCTTCTCAGTCCTCCAGATTTGTTTCCAATCTTCTTTCCAAGCGAGCTTCTTGTCCGGAACCCAAATTTGTTTCTTTCCTGGTTTCCATATCTGCTTCCATTCTTCTTTCCATTCTAATTTCTTTGATTCAACCCAAATTTGCTTCTTTTCTGTCCTCCAGATTTGAACCCAATCTTCTTTCCATTCAAGTTTTTTCGATGGCACCCAAATTTGTTTTTTCTCAGTTCTCCAAATCTTCTTCCAATATGGCTTCCATACGACTTTCTTTTTCCATAAGTCGTGCGCTATAACTTCCCATCCATGGTTGTCTGTACCGAGATGTTTTCCGCCAGGGATTCCAACTTTAATTAGCTCAGGTTTCCAAAGTTTCTTCCAGTCAGGGACTTGGATTTCTTTCCATGCCGGGACTTCAATGTGCTTCCAAACAGGCTTGTATATTTTCTTCCAATCCGGGACTTTAACTTCCTTCCAAGCTGGGACTTTAATTGGTACCCAGATTGGCTTGTATACTTTCTTCCAGTCGGGCACCTTGATTTCGACCCAGGCTGGCTTCTTCGTGGGGACCCATATTGGTTTCCAGATCTTCTTCCAATCGGGAACTTGGATTTCCTTCCAACCCGGCTTCTTGATTTCGACCCAAATAGGCTTCCATATCTTCTTCCAGGCTGGCTTTGAGATCTGCTTGTAGGCTGGCTTCCACACCTTCACCCAGTCTGGCTTCCAGATGAGCTTCTTTTTCCAGTATCCTTTGTGATGGTCGTGGTGGTCATGATGCTCGTCATCGTGTCCTATCCTCTTCTGGATTTGCTGGATCTGCTGTCCATTGCTAAAAAACATAATAACTCTATATTAATCACTCTTATTTTGTCATCCTTTTATTGAAACGTCAAACTATAACATATTGTAAATTAAGAAAAATACTAAATAAATAAATAAATAAAAATGAAGCTTTTCATTCTAAAATTTAGATAAATTCATAAAAAACAATATTTATTTAGTGGAATAACGAATTTATTTATTTATTGTCATTAAATTAACTTACCCATTAATTAACTGATTGAATAGCTTAGCAAAATATATAATACAATTCATTATTAAAACATGTTTGCAAATGGCTAATGAATAAATGCAATTGTTGAACTAAATGTATAAAAATAACAATTCTTTGAAATAATATATTAATAAGGTTTTAAATGAAAAAAAAAAAAAAATTGTGGACTNACATCATAAAAAAAAAATAAAAAAAAAAAATAAAATAAAACCATTCGATTGGCTTTTTTAGTTTTCCCAAATAGTTCAATATTGTAGCTGAAGGAAATGATATTTATCAAATTTGATACTTTTTGAGTGCAAATGTCTTAATTGTTTTAAAAATTATTAATAGTGCTCAATGAATAAAAATATATTATTTAATTTCTGTCTCTAGTAAATTTTAAATCATTTGCAAATTTAAATATACCCAAATGTAGATTTTAAAATGCTTATTATAAACTTTAAAACCACAATTGCCCAGAGTTTGAAGTATCAGTATTTTATTTTATTTTGCAAGTAAGCTTACTTACGAAAAGTGCCAGTTCCTCTTCAGTTCTGTAACATTGTATGTTTTTTTCTATTTGCTAATATAAGGTTGTAATTGAAATTTTTCATACCTCAAATGTCCTGTTGTCTCTGTATACTGTTCATTTCGAAGATTTGTCTTTGTCTGTGGTTCTGACTGAAATACATTCTACTCAATGACAATAAGGCATATAATAAAGTTGAATATATTCAAGTACAAAATTTTTACCTTTTTCTTTAGATTACAGCCAAAATTTTGTGTTTTATAATTCTTTATCACATTTAAATAAAAAATCGCATATGGAATTATTCAAAGTTCGACCAGTCCTAGCAAAAAACGGAATTATTTTTTTTTTCAGAGGTCTTATAATGAAATGTTGCATGTATTATTTTTTTTTTAAATAATTAGATGTGTATTTTTTACGCAATCCAGTTTTAATGTAACAAGCTTATTTTTAATCAATCATTTTCGAGGAAAATATAAAATCTTAATTACTAATGAATATTTAGAAAATTTACCATTTACTAATTTTTAGTGCAAGGGAACAGAATAAAAATTCTGGATCTCCTGCTATCCGGGCTGGCGCGTTTTCCATTTACGCTACCGGGACCAGTCTGATAAGTTATTAAATTTCCCGCACTAGTATCGAGAGTGAAACCTCCGAGGTAGAAGAATATATCGTCTTATGTTCGGAGGAGATGATTAATTAATTAATAACTTATCAGACTTGTCTCGGTAGCGTAAATGGAAATCGTGCCGGCCCGGATAGCAGGAGATCCAGTTTCGAGTCCAGGCTGGGACAGTTATATTTTTTATTCTGTTCCCTTGCACTAAAAATTGTTAAAAGTTACGTGGGATTAAATACCACAAAAAATAATATTTATAAATTTACCATTTAACATTTTTTTTTGTATTAATTGTTCGTTTTTCCCCAAAATAGGCATTATATATATCTCAATTAAAAAAAAAAATTTTTTTTGTTTTCCAAGCGGTATTTAAATGTTTTTTAATGTGAAGGAGAAATTAAAGAGGAACTTAAATATCCGGATATTCAACTGGTTATATTCCCACCAAGTAACTAGTTTTACAGTGGTTTTATTGAATACCCGCCTGGAATAGGAAAAGCATACGTTATGCTGTAACGGCTGGTGGTCTAGCTAATAAAATTCTCTCGTTTGTGACGTCAAAAATTAGATTTTCAAATTATATATATATATAATGATTCAACATTGTTGAAATGAAACGCATACAAATTCCATAAAAGTAATTCTGTTTAACTTGGGATTAAGAAATGCTTTCTTGAAATTGGCTGTTTAGAAATGATGAAATTTAAAAATATGTCTTGGGTTTTTTTTTCTCCTTGTTCGTTAATATGTCCTGTAGCTTTATCTAGGCCTTCCTGATGCAGAGATTCAATAGAGGAGGTATTGTCCTGGCGGGAGATTGGAGAAAATGAACGAGGAAAGCTTGGGGGCATTAAGGAAACAAGGCTGGGGGGGGGGGGCGTGGGGTCCTGACACAGCTTCACTTTCACGAGGGGGTCTCCAGCTGGTCTAGCTAGGCCGTGCCAGCCTGTGGGGAATCAATCCCTCTACTTGCCAGGTGACCTTGCCAGGAGTATTACCCATAGAGGAAGTAAGGATAGGGAACGAGGAATGAGCCACTCACTACACACTCACTACTGTCTGTTCCTCACTATCTGTCTGTCTGTTCTCTGTTGGTTTTCAATCTGAAAAACTAAAAAATAAAATAAATAAAGAGTAGTAAATAATTTATTCTTTGATTGAATAATAAATAGTAACTATGAATTACTCGGAAATAATGGTTCACAACAAAATCACTCACTGAAGAATATCAGAAACAATATTCGGCTGGAATAATCGATTTGTTTCATATGATGTATCGTTGATGAACTTGATAAGAATCGTCCATATAATGCAACTAATAACTTATCTTAAAAGTTCTGATGAATAAATTCCATTTTTTTTCCTCCAGTTTTTGTAAAACATTAAATAATCTAAATGCACTCTAAGATTACATATCATGTAATTGAAAATGATTAGAATCAAGTTATATGATAATAAACTGTCTCTACTGGCATATATGCCACGAGGAAGGGTGTAAAATTCCTTCTTCACTGCTACTTTTTTTTAAATTTTAAATATTTTCAGTTATGTATTAATTTGCTGCAGTTTTTAATGTTCGTATTGTTTTCAAACAATTCCTCTCATTTTAAGAATGAGAAAGTGGTATTCAGAAAAGAGTGCAAATTGCAATGCTCCTATGTACTAATGGTTCATGTATTCATTTGTATTGAAGGTCATACTCTTGAAAGGGTACGATTTTCGAGTATTTCTTTTTTAAAAAGACGGCCTTGGAAGATTGTATATCGGTTTAAAAATAAATATATCCTATTATGTGAAGATATACTCTTTGGAATTGTTCATACTTCTTATAATTATCTGAGCGATTCCATATTCCTCTGGTTTATCCACTTTATTTAGTTATTCTAGATCAGAAGCGGGCTAATGTCTTCTATTGTAGTCCAATATATATATATATATATTACTCAGGTTATTCCTAATAATAGTATAGCTATTATTTCTCCTTTTTTTTTTCTGAGACAAGTCAAAAACTTTAAAACAATATGGTATAAAACACGCTGTATTTTTATTTCCTAACGCGTTATACAAATAATTTCTGAAAAAAAAATTAAACTTTTACTAAGTCCTATTACCAAATATTTATAAAACGTGTAACATTTTTAAATAAAATAAACACAAATATAAACAATGAAATTACACTAAATTTAAAAATGAAAAAAACAACCATATAGAATATAAAGTTAACATTTATTCTTTGGGGTTTTCTTTCAGTCATTAAGATAGTGTTTGTTGTTATTTATTTATTTTCAATTTTATTATATTAATATTCTCAGTTCTCCTTTAGCTTTTCCCTTTACTTCGTAGAGAAGATATGGATGTTTCTGTCTTTCGTTCTTGTCTTTTTAACTGGAATTAATTAATGTCAGTATCCTTTCATATTTAAACAAACTTTGGTCATTAGCATCCTTCATTTTGTTTTCAAAATCCGGATGGTTATGCTCTTTAATGGTTATGCGAAGAATGATTGCATCTTCGATCCTCGTAACCAAATAAGCGACATATCAACAACATATCTTATAGCTATGACATTTGAACTTATAGTCAAGATGTGGATTATAATATCTTTCATTCCAGTCAAGTAATCCTACATTTTATAGTAGATATGTCCTAAAAAAAATGTTACAGCTAAAGTCTGCAGTTTTTTTTTTTTGTTTATGTCAGCTAATGAATGTGCAAAGACATAATGAAGTCTTTATAAAATTTATAGTTTCTTCTACAGTGGAAAGTATTACTAATGTTTAGCGTGGAGCATTATCTGAATCTTTAGTAAGTAAGGAGTGTGAAGAAACGTTACTGAAAACAGTTTGATTAGCAATGTTTCGATAACAATAAGCGCATGTAAAGACACTGATAAGAAGCACTGATAAGTTGAGAGGAACTGACCTGATTGGTTGAGGGGCCTGTAGAGTGTCTGCTAGCTGAGGGAGGTTCTGCTGCTGCTGTGTATAGTCGACAGCCTTCCCGCTCGCGAGAGCGACCAGCAGTCCCGTCAGGAGCCACACCTGAGTGCAGAGAGAAATACAATGTCACCAACTCGCTGTTCCTTCCTCTATGTGGCTTTGTATGACGTCAGGATTTAGGACTACGAGTTAGCCCTATGAGTGAGCGGCTTATTAGAGATTTCTTAGTTCTTTTGCTCCTTCGGTTATGAGCCGTTCTTTACTAGGTGAGAACGAAAAGGTGATTTTCCAGCGCTGTGGTAGGGAAGAGTTGTTTCCGGGCGAGATTTTTACAGATAATCGTTCCAGGGATTCCTACCTGGATTTGAATGTATTATATTTTGTTAACTGCCAAGTATCAATATTTTTAAAAAAATTATGAAAATTACGGAATAACTTTTTACTTTAAATAGTTAGCTAAATATCTAATCAAAGAAGAATAATGAGCCATTTTCTTGACAGATTTTCTCAAAATTTGTCAATAATCGATTCGGTTTGTTAAAAAAAAAAGTTTTTTTTTTTATGTTTTTTATTGTTTTGTGTGTGCGGGGGTCTCTAAAGGTTTTTTTTTTTTTTTTTAAAGATTTGGACTTTGATTACCTGACGATGGGGAGAAAAAGAGTCACAGGAGCGAAGCTGAGGGGCTGTTGGGTGGTTGAGAGAGCCGGGGGGTGAACCGGTATTTCTTCTCCAACCTCTCCAGATGTAAACACCAGCCTGGGGATTTCCTTGCTGAAGCCCAGGATGGGATCAGGAAGTGTCCTTTCTGGCTCCTCCGAAGTTGGAGGATATACCAACTCTACACTTTATCTAGCTTAGGAGGGGATCCTACCATCTGATACCCTCATGACGATAACGTTTTCGTTATCGCCTAGGATAACTTGATCCTCGACAGTCTCCCGTTTTTTCTTCTTCTTAAAGTTGGGGTTTATGGTTTAGAGGAAAAATAATTGAAGGAGGATGGGCCGAATTATAATTTAAAAAAAAAATAAAGAAAAAAATTTTTTTTATAGAAAACAA
>KZ807494.1:413839-426952 GCA_000696205.2 Oncopeltus fasciatus | reverse complement strand
CAGGAGTAAGAAAAAGTGTGTTGAACACAATAAAAGAAAAAAAATTTCTCATTGTAATTTTTTTCTTTTTGAATGTTTACACTTTTTCTTCCTCCTGCTCTTATTTATTATGCATATTGCAACCGCGAGGAGTGTGTCATATTCTGTGTGTATATATATGTTTCATATATATATTTACTTATTTTTCTTTTTGTCCTTTGCCCGCCGAAGAGGTCCACCAAACGTCCGTATGCCGGGGGTTAAAGTTCCGTTCCCGACCTAAGAGATTGGCCGGCTGTCCGGAAAGAACCCCGCACTCACCGAACAGCTCTCACCAATCGACCTCTGAGAGGAAATAGTATGCAGGTCAGCCAATATGTAACTGGTAATGACTTTTACTTTCATGGTGGTGATGGGTTGGTCTGTATATTCGTACGGGAAACATAGCTCTCAGCTAATAAAATATTTCTATGAGAGCTAACAGTAACCTGTTTCACAATAGCAAATAAATAAATCAATCTGACGTATTCAGGGCCCGAGGAAGTTGTACCAGCACTTCTTTATGCGATCATAAATAGAACTTTACTTATCTGAAATTGACAAATTTCATTTTATACTAGCAGATCTACATTTAAGTTGTTCTACAGGATTGTCACTGTTTTTGGGAACATATTGGCATGGAGATCAGGATGTTTTTGAAGTTTCTTCTTATGGACTTTGGAAAAGCAAAAATTATATTCCATGTATCCATATTGGTTTAAGCACTGTACTTTTTTAGAGCGCTAGTTTGTTGTGTACTAATTATTTCGATTTCCATTAAAGCATTTTAGTTGCGTCTTGTATTTTTATCTAATATATTTATTATTTCCAAATAAGGCTTTAGTCTAGGGAGAAAACCATTGAATTTAAGAATAGGTATTGGATTTCCGTTTAAAGTGTGAAGGTGACGTTAAAACTCCTAATATTATTTTCTACGCCCAAGAGAAATCCATAGAAGTCATCTGCATCGGTAAATACAAGTAGAATGCATAAGCAGTGGGATTCAAAAGATACTAGAAGTCTACGTGAGGGGTAGTTGTGGGGAAGGTTGTGTGCCCCTCAAATGTGTCATTAGGGGTGGGGGTAGCCATAACTCTGTCGGCGAGAGAGGTGAGACGAGTGCTGGCCACGCGCCACGACCGCTCGGGAACCCCTTTCCCCCCTGGCCCTTTGAACAGACTCACGGCGACAGTTAACCGACACACCTGCTCCTGTCCCTCCCGCCCAGCCGGCGATTGAATCATCTCTCTCCCGTCTTCTCAGAGGATTTGATTTTGTTCAGTGAGGAAGACAGCGATTCCTCAGATAACGCTTCATGTTGTATAAGGGGATATGAGTGGTGGCAGTGAAATGCTTAGCAGACATACTGCAGTGGGGTGTAGGCCGAAACAGGGTGTCAGGAGGAGGTCAGAAGAAAACAAATAAAGGAATGCTTAATGAATGATTGACAACCAACTTGTTTATATTACCTAATACAAGTAACAAAAAAATTTTCATAGTAAAACGAAGGAACGGCAAAAAATATGCAGATTTCTAATAACTTTTAGTTTAATTAAAGTTGAAAAGACATAAGAGCAAGAGAAGAGGGATTGATCGGAGATTTGGTCACTGGGGGGATGGATGATGTGATTTAGTTATCCTAGAACCGGAGATTCTCTCATCACCAACATTGACCTAATCACCTAGCAATCCCGCTCATAAAGTCAGATGGTCAAGCAACTATCTCCAAATAAAAATAAGAGTAAGTAGGTTCAAAAGGAGAGTTTTTGACCGTATATATTATTATTCGATGATTTTAGTTGGGGTTCAGTCAGGGTAGGCCGAACTATCTACCTTGACCAAATCCCAACTAAAATCATCTAATAAGAGTAAGTAGCTATTTTGATATCGTAAGCCAAAAGGTAAGCTCATTAGTTGATGAATGGAAACGTGTCAATCCTTCTCGATATAGTCTTAAATATCTTCTATTAAACATTCTTTTCATCAACAAGGTACAAAACATAAAAGGTATGGAAATCGTATTTAATTTCTACAATTATTTTTTTCATAAACCAATCACAAAGATATTAACGATTTCTCAATTTGATTTATCAGCAAATTCTACCTCACCTTAACTCACTATCTACCATAATCCATGAACTCGTTTAAGATCTTCGAAAGTATATATGTAATATATATATAATATATAACTATCACCCTACGGTTCTAGTTTCACGTAAATTAGTTAAGCCTCAGTGCTTAATAACAAATTTAGAAGGAAATGAGAACTTCCTTGGTTGGACGGCATCACGCAGGATTCAGTAAAGTGGAGAGTTGCTACTATTTTCAGACTCATATAGATTACTGTAGGGGGATCAAACACAAAAGAAGTCCATTACACCGGTTTGATGATGAACATACTAAGGAGTAAATGTGTAATTTATGGTAATCTCACGAAAAGAAAATGTCAATAAGGGAAAAGGCTAAACATTAAGCTCTACACTGAACAAGCCAAGAAGGTTTGGCAGCTAAACACTCATAGCTGCATTTCAGGGGTGTTGAGAAGTCTGCAAGGAGGGTTGATAAGCCTTAAAGGGGGGGTTGAAAAGTCTTCAAGGAGGGTTGAGCATTCTCAACATATCCTTAATATGTTTTTGGTCTGAAGACATTATTCAATGAATATAAGAATATTATAAATATTAATTTATTTGTGGTGTATTATTCCACGTAAATTTTAAACGAGGTAATAGAATAAAAAGTCTATCTGTCCCAGCTAGGAGATCCAGGTTCGAGTCCTGGCTGGGATAGATAGATTTTTTATTCTTTTCCCTGGCATTAATTGTATAAGAATATTATTTTTTGCATCTATTCTCTTCTTTAAATGGTTGTCATAACTGGTTTTTAATAAAGACGAAATTAGTGATTTTTCAGCTCCTACTACTACCTATAAAAGCCCGTATCCCTTGCCAGATTTAAGTGTGCAAAAAAAAAAATTACCTAATTAGGTTTTATATTTTAAAAGGAAATGAATAGCTCAAACCACATAGTTATATTTATATATATAGAACTAACTTTCAAGATTTTCGTAAAAAAAAAAGTGTTTATTCAATAAAATTACATTTGATATCTCTTGATTTTTAAAAAAATATATTACTAATAATAATAAAGTATATTAAAAAATGGAGAAGTTGTTGACCGGTTTGTAAAGATTATTATGCAAGGTTTTCTTAAGTTTGATAATCTCTCTCACTCTCTCTCCCCCCTGAAGATGGGTTGCAATGTACGCCAAAACGTCGGTGATTGACAAAAAAAAATTCAAAACCTGAAAAATCACGGTTTTTATCAACACTTCTCCCGAACATCCTCTTCAGTTGAAGAAATTAACGCTTCTTAAAAGTGGTCTCCATCCACCTCCCTTACACTATCCCTATTGCAAGTCAGCAATTTGAAAAAAATAATAACATAAATCAATTTATTTATTCATTTTAATAGTTTTTTTTTTGTTTTTTTTTTGTTTTTTTTTACCGGTAGCAAATGCGCAACAAGCAAATGCAAATATATTTTTTTAAGCTTAAGCTTTTTAAACATTTCTTCCCGCTTCACCCTTTTCCACAGCAAACTGGCATACCATCCTAATCCATTAGCATTGACCATGTCTTCCAACTCCAACCCCTACAACCTTCCCCGTCGACTCAAACGAAGATGGCCTCGTGACCTCCTGGGGACATAGTCCGTAAATAATTTTAGAGTGGTGTCATTGGTCACCTCTCCTCGTGTGATTGACTGAATGTTATATTTACTTCCTTCATTGTGATCAAATAACAAAATGTTTTTACCTAACAGAATGTAATAAAAAAATAAAAGTTTAATAAATAATTAAAGCTTTTTTATAAGCAGGATCAGTGGTACTTTTTTTTTTAATGGTACCATGGTACTATCTTAAACAATTTGATTTCCTTGAAAGAAATCTGGTAGATGAATATTTACCACTTAAAATAGTTTACATAATTAGTATAAATATGATAATTCACAGACAAAAATCATAAAGCTTTCGTTGAGAATACATGTAAAATTTGATTCTATTATAGGTGTTTCTGGTAGATATGCTCTCCTTGGCGGAATGAATTGTGGTTTTCAAATAAAAATGAGGTCTGCTTGAGGGAGTGTGGGTAATTGGGCTGAAGGATGTGTCGGGCGTACCCACATAAACGATGACGAACTGGAACAGATAAGTCCATTTCCCCTTTTAATTGGAGCCATCAATGGGGGGCCATCAAGTGGGGGGGGGGTTCTCTTCAGCCCTCGTTTCCCACGCCCCACCCCCGACCCCCACCCCCCGCCCCCCAACGTCTCAAACAGCCAAGAAACACCCTCCCACCCTAACGAGATTCCAACTCTTCGCACTGAATTGTTGAGCACTTCTCCCCTTCCTTTTAAAACTCCTGTAAACCGGGGCTGGACTCCTCCTGAACAAATTGGGTTGAAGAAAAACGTACGCCTTGCGATTCAGAGCTATAGCTGGCTCTTTCTAAGTAGGTTGGAGGGTTAACGAAGTCCACGATGACCAAGTAGCCGACTCATTTTATATTTCCATGATGATATTGTAGATATCACATTACGACATCTAGCGACATCTATGTTCGGTGTCTACAGCGAAACATTTCTAAAATATATTATTACTGAGTCAGTCATGCTTCACTTATCCCAGAGCAAGAGACTCTCTCCCACCATCAACCCCATTGCTCGAAGGAGGGCTGAAGCAATGGCAAACTAAGCCTGTTTTGGTTTTTTAAGTTAGTTTTATTTCTTCAAATTCCAAGACCTAATCCCCGACCTATATCTCCTCACATATTAAGTCGCATATAAAACCGAAGCAATTGTCCTTACAAACCTACACCCGTAAGTCTTTAGATTAAAATAAAGATACATTTTGGGTAACTTACGTATAAGATGATTTAAACATCTTCAACATAATTAAAATTCATAACTCCTTAATTTCTTCAGTAATTTGACTACAATGAAATGTCTAAAATCAGTTCGGATATACTTCACATTGAAGGCCATGTTTGGCTTCTACTATGAATAATATAAATTCAGAAGAGTTTACATTGCAATTATATATATCATTATATGGAATTTCAAATACCCCGATATATAAATTCCTGCTAACATTTTGGCCATTATTAATTATCCATAATTTACACACTGTTCATGAGATGGTGGTGTGTTGGGGATGGGTGGAGGGGAGGGGGTATTTCCGTATTGGAGGTTCAACTCAAATGTATCATAGGAGAGGAACATAAAGATGTGAGAGGAAAATGGAACAAAAGGGATGGGGGTGAAGGGGGGAGGTGGTGACCTTGGTAAAGCCACCGACTTCCAATAAAACGGCAACAACACAAATGCCCGACAGACAGACCGAGGAGCAAGTCCTAAAAAGTTTTCCTCTCATCTTTCAAATCATCCATGCCAAATTTCCCTTCCTAACCCTATTTTTCCCTTCATTTCTATGAATTTCAACAATTTCAAAAAGTTTAAGCTTTTACTTAACTTGTAAAACTTCATTTTTATTTTAAAAAATTTAAATTCTTTTCTTCTTAGATTTGTCCCATTTCTGCAAATTATTGACCTAGTAAATTCTTCTACAACTTCAAATTTTAGCTTCTTACAAATAATTTCAAAAAGTTTAAGCTTTTACTTAACTTGTAAAACTACATTTTTATAAAAAAAAATTTAAATACTCTTCTTCTTAGATTTGTCCCATTTCTGCAAATTATTGACCTAGTAAATTCTTCTACAACTTCATATTCTTGCTTCTTACAAATAATTTCAATAATCTTTCTACTTTTTCTTCACTTGCAGAACTTCACTTTTATAAATATTTTTTTAATCCTCCTTTTCTTTGATTTGTCCCACTTCTGCAAACTATTTACCAAGTAAAATCCTCTAAAACTTCAAATTCTTGATTCTGAGAAATAACTTTAAATATTTTCAAGCTTTTTCTTCACTAGTAGAATATCACTCTAATTAACATTTCTTTTTTTTTTATTAATCAGAATCTTTCTAGCTTTCTTCTCTTTCCCTTTCGGTAAAGTATTGGTTAATACTAACTGAGCAAATCGAATAAGAATAAATTGCTCAAATCTCTAAGTTTTGTATTTCTGTAAATACTTAAACGATATCCATCCATAGACCAGGCTTGACACGGTAGGATTCTTTACATATCCTACCTATTGTATGCTTGAACATTTAACGGATTTAAAAAAAGAAAAAAAACACAGGAAAAAAAAAGGTGAAAATAGCATTCTCTTTTTTGAGAAAAGCCTATACTTTTTCCAGTTGTGGGTCATACCGTGTGTGTAGGGTCTCTGTTAGTTTAGATCTGTTTACAGGGCGGTCCCCCTTCCCCCTTCCCCCACACATCGACACGAACCCCCTACCGCTTCTCCTCATTAGTGGAGGGACGTTAATAAATCCATTTTTCTCCCCAACACATAATCTCCTTTGTCAACCACCCCTCACCTTACGCTCCTATTAGGACAATTATTCCCTTCCTTGCTGCTCAAAATCACTCGCATGAGTCTACCATACACATTCACAATAACTCACCTTATCATAAATTATTCATGTGGCATTATTAGAGATGTTGGATTCATCCAGGTATTTCCATTTTTTTAATTATAATTTCAACCGCTACATTCTATAAATTTGCATAAAATATGTACGCGCTGTTTATTTAAAAAATATATCTGCTAAACTGAACCAACTGTGCCATTTTCATTAATATTATGTTATTATTCCTACTTTATGTAAAACCTTGATACATTTTTTATTTATTTATTGCCTGAAATAAAACAAATACACCCATCTATAGAGCTACCTCTCCACAAAAGACAAGTCTGAGCAATATATACAAAGTTCCATTCCTTTACATTTTGGCATTGACATTTTTAAATTTGCCACTTCATTGTAAGTCACTATAATTACTTTTTTGTTCACTCATCCCATTTTAGAATTATATAAAGTTAAGAAAATAAATTTAACAAGAATATTTATATCATTTTTAAAGATTATTTATTTGGGCCCGTTTGGCCCAATTGGTCAAAGTGGAACATTGGCTTCAAAGCCTGCCCACTCAAGGAAATAGTTTATTGTGAAGAGTCCCGGTATCATGAGTGTTTACCTTCAAGTCACCCCATTGCTTGGGGGGGGGGGGGGGGAATGAACTATAAAGCTCAACTAGGAAGGACGGAGGTGACAATCTCTCCAAACAGTTCCGCGAATACTCTAAATATTTTATAGTTATCAGCTGTAAAGGGCTGAAGAAAATCTTAGAAGAAGCTTCAACAAAATTGGACAGAAGTAAGCACGACACTTAAAATCTTCAGAAAGCCTTGCTTAACGCTTTCGCAAACCACATAATTTCACATTCGCTTACTCCCTCCCCACCATTCAGTCATAAAGGCATATCAAATATACAATCACAATTTTATGCCCATTGAAGAAATAGAGGTGTGTTAGCTATAGAGTTGAAGAGACAGGAAACACACCTATAGTTCTGTGGTTGGGGATTGGCGAGAAAGCAGTGGTTTCTCTTCCCGAGCAAGCCCCAAAGCATCAAAACGTACATTTTAATCGAAAATATTCACCCCCAATATTTTAAGGCTCAATCAATAAAGCTTCTCGGAATCGACTTCAATGGGTGTTTAAAACAAAATGGCTGTAGATAACCAATTCCTCCATTACATTATATTACATATTATTATTTTGGAGGAAAAGTACATGCTGCACAAAAAACAAAATATTGTTATTTCATGTTACAAAAAAAATATACATATATATATATATATATATATATATATATATATAATGAAACACACGCGGCAGCGATATGTAATAATCAAGAACAGGTGGGATAGAGAGTGCAGTGCACACACAAAAAGAGTGTGTTCTACTCCTTGTGATTTTTTCTTTTTGTGTGAGCACTGCAGTCTCTATCCCACCTGTTCTTGATAACTATATTTATATATATCAGGCAGGGGTCAGTTAACTTAGCAGATTTTCTTAAA
Organism: Oncopeltus fasciatus; assembly: GCA_000696205.2. Lineage (NCBI taxonomy): Eukaryota > Metazoa > Arthropoda > Insecta > Hemiptera > Lygaeidae > Oncopeltus > Oncopeltus fasciatus. The sequence goes on along the minus strand of KZ807494.1, from coordinate 418,886 downwards.
TTTCTTCAGAGAAATCAGTAATAAAAAAAAAGAGTAAATGTTAAATTTATTATCACGCTAGCTGGAATGAAGTAGAAGAGGGAAGCCCATTAAGACTAGTTATTGTAAGGGCAGTGAAAAGGAGGGCCGCTTAAATCTATAATTAATTAATTGTTAAATATATTCCTGGCTCTGGTTAAATAATACAATAGAAATCTAACGTGGTAAACAATGGGAAACTTCTTTTTTTCTTTCTCTTTCCCCAGTCATATTGTTATAGATTATTAACTTATCAGCCTCGAGGAAATGTTATTTTGTTCAAGTATTTACTTAATTTCCAGAACATCTTTTAATTTTTGTTTTATTTATTTATATTAATGTATATTTTTTGAGCCAGAAAAGGCCTTTTCATCTAATTCATCTCAAGTTGTTCAAGAGGACTCTGTTAGTCCCAGAATAAAGTCAATTTACTTCTTCTTTCTTCTTAAAAAGATCCTTCAAATGACCAGTTCTGCCTACAGATGCTGAACAGAGATTTGAGTCAACGACAGTGGAAGGAACCACCGGGTTCCAGAGATCGGAGTGTAGCGGCAAATCTCCACAGAGAACCCGTGGCCCCGGAACAATGGTGCGGACTCGTAAAGCAGTCGGCCAGACCGGACCGCGCTTCCCCAGACTTGCGCGACTTGGCTCCGCGACCCGCAATTGCATTTATAGCGCGGTTTTTATCGCCCTCCTATATGCGCATCTTGAGTGACTGCACGCCGGGCACACGTCCTCCACACACACAGACTGAAAGTAAAACCAAAATTTACGGGCGGGTTTACATTCAGTGTTGACTGGCCCGAGCCACAAAACACTCCCATCCCCGCTCGGAAATACCCTTTCGTCTGGAACATTGTTATGTCAGATTTATACAGTGCGCCCGAGCCGCGGACACGGAATCGCAAAATAATCTCAGAATCATACTTTCAGAAGGAGACACAGACTTCTTGCAAGCTGCCAAATGCCATTAATTTGTCTCTCTATTTATAGAGGGCACTTATAAACAGTCTACTTGTCAGCTACTTTAGAATAACATAAAACTCCTAATTTATATTATTATAAATCAAGCTAGTTTCAGTTTTGAATAGATTTTCAACCACTGACAATTAATCAATATATAAGATAGGACTATTTAAGCATTTTCTAGCAATAAACGAAAGAGTAAGATATTAAAATATAAAAAGGATTTCCCGCCAAAGAATTAATTGCACTGATTGATTCCTAGACTTTAAAAACTTTATCAATGTCCTATTTCGGAATTCAAACATCAGATTAAAAGGAAAATGAGAATCAGGAGAAAAATGATTAACGAAATATATACCTTAAAATATCTCTTAACTCTTAGCAAAAAACTTAAAACAAATTTTTAAAAATCAAAGCAGGGGGAGGGGTTGTAGAGTGAGGGGCTAAAAGAAAAAAAAAATGTTAGGCAAGGTTTATATACATAATTTTACGATTGGTACAATTATGTAGATACCATGAACCTATTTTTTACAAGGAAAAATGGTCGAAGAAAACGATGTTTTCTTCTAGTAAGCCATAAATGTATATACAAATAATTAGTGGATACATGGAGAGGATATAGATAAATACTTTTAAGAGAGGGAGATAAGCAGATTTCTTCACCTTGACAGCTCACCACCCGCCTTCATGATTGGGAGCCGTGGTGAATTTTCTCTATATATTCTCCTTATATATTCTCCTTATATATTCTATATTCAATTACATTTTTATTTTTCTATGGTATAATTCTAGACCTTGCATATTTCTGTTCATTCTTACTGCGGTATTATTTTTCTTTGCTTTTCTCAACATTGTAAATTTGTTGAGCCTTGAATATAGTTTGTGCATAAGAATAAAAAATCACATTTTAAAGAAATTTGTGATTTTTGTTTTTTTATCAACAATTTGACTGTACTTCAACGACCACTATATTAGTGATTTTTAACATATATAAATCTATTTATTATATTCTCTTTAAACAAATTTAGAATTGGAACAAAAAATAATCATACAAATATTTTTAAAAAAATAAATGAAGAGGGATAAAATGGAGAGATATAAAAGCCCCTCGAACCCACTCCCAGAAAATTTAGGCATGAAAGCTCAGGAGGTCGCGTGGCCATCTTCTTCGTAGTCGACGAGGAGGGTTGTAAGGATTATAGGCCGACGATAGGGATTGGGCATATATATGTATATGGGAGTTTGCTGTATAATTGAGTGAAGCGGATAGAGTTGAGGTTTTGTTCGTAGGGGACATTGTGATCGTTATGAACATAATACCGAGCATTTAATATTAGTCTGAGGATTTTGGATTGAAAAGATAGTATTCGTATTGGAAGGCTTAGCGGCACCACAAAATTCTACACCGTGTGTCCAGATCAAGCGTTGTAAAACTTTGTAAAGAGTCAATTTTCTTTCATAATCCTTTCTTTTAATTGCATATGTTCACCCAAACAAGTAGTAATAAACAGAAAACATTATTGTACTTTGCAAGCATATATGATATCTACTAAAGTTTAAATTGTCGCCCATGGTCCTATAGTAATATTTGTAGTTCATCGGTGCTTAATATGTTGAATTAGAAGCAAACATGAAGAGCAATACAAAATGTATTTAAAGGTATGATGAAGGATAAGGGAAAAGTTTTCTAAGGAAATAGTATATTTATTTCCAATAATATATCATTTATATGTAAAGCCAATTTCCAATAAATCATTGATTCGCTATTAGGTCAACCAATGGCACCTCTATTCCCACCATTACAATTTTCAAAATTAGTGCTATTATGATTCCCGTTACCCGCTGACATTTCGCCTTTCTAGGTGAGCTGCTTCGACCGCTTCTACACTCACCCATTATTAGTCAAGAGTTTCAATTCCCTGGATGAATCTCAGAAGATTTCTAACTATTCATAAAGAAAAATATTTTTGCACTCACAGGAAAAAGTACAAATGCATATAATGGTGGAAGGAAGAATAAAACAATGAATAAAAAACTGGGGCGAGACCAGCGATAAATATCTTTTTAATTCCGTGCAGTCATGTTGAATTTTCTTGTTTTGCGATTCGCAACAACGACTGCCATTTATTGCACCCAAATTAATAACAATGTATCTTAAAATATCAAATCAAAATCCTATCTGACTTTCTTCGACGAGGAGCCGTTTTCTTGTTTTCCAGACATAAAAATTCAGATAGTGGCAAAACTTCACGGGGCTAATAATTACAGCCATTATTTTCTTAAATAATGGGGGGCCAGCAACAATTGCAATGGGAAAACTTTGCGAAAACGATCATTTTTGGAATTTTATGCAGGGCGCTGCGGGTTCAAATATTGCTCTTTGATCAGATTACGATAAACTTTCCAGAGCCGATATGACACGAGATCAAGTTAGCCAACTTAACCATGGATAACTCCTTCCGCCTTGACTAGTGGTTGAACAGAAGAAATAAAAAATTCAAGAATTATTTTTCCAATCAAGGTTTTTCGTAATAAAAAAAAAACATTGAATAAAGTATATAATAAGTATTAACTTATAAATAACTCGCATTAACCATTTAGAATTAAGAAGGTAGTGGCGTTCTACAGACGGTCGCCATTTCTTGAACACCCTTGGCTGGACTTATCTTTCTCATTGAAAGCATATCTATTGGACTTGAAAGACCGGATAAGATGCCTTCAATTTAACTAAAGCACAAGTATTAGTAAATTAAAGTAAAGATTTGCAATCTGGACAATTGAGCTTCGTATTTTCAACAACAACAAAAAAAAAAAAAAATCGAAATTATTTTTGACAAGTCGAGAGGTACAAAATATCTCTTGTTCCCCAAAGTAATAGGGAGGAATTTCAGGGAAAGTAGCGGACGACACAGATGAAGCGATAATCACATTAGCCCTCCACGGAATGGCACTGGGACGCTAACCAGCCCCGAGAGATAAAGAGAGATTTCTGTTTTAAATAGCTGTTAGTCAGCCTACTTATGTCTGCCTGTGATCACCTCAAGTCCCCCACCAAGTAGTGATGCATAAACATACATAGGAAGCCCAAGTTCTCACACAATCAGCAAACTTCCGGCACAATGTGATAATGCTCTTCCAATAAAATCATGGTAACCAACATACCATAAGTTCAGAGCGTCGCTATAATGTGATTAATCTTTAACGGACGTAAACTTGTTAAAGAATTATATATATATAAGTAATAAGAAAAAATATAGAGTATATAAATATTTTATTTGGTTGTATATAATGAGAGGCTCTCGCTAGTGTAGAGAGAATTGAATGAGATATCTAGCGCGTCCTGGTAGCAAAACTGGTAAGTGCACCGGCCCAGATTGCAGGAGACCCAGGTTCGATTCCTGGCTGGGACAGATAGATTTTTTTATTCTATTCCCTCTCATTAATTGTTCAAAATTTACGTGGGATAAAAACCACAATCAAATAAAATATTTAAAACAAATAAATCATCGAAAATTATTTTAGAAAGGTCGTCAAGTGTTGCGTAATCCTTTCTATGTTGATATATTGACATAATTAAGAGTAAACGACGAATATTATCTTACTTGCCGGAGAGGACAATCAGCGTAAAAGGTAAGACCACTAACCTATGCTTTAGACTTGCAAGGACGGAAGAGTGGGGGAAAAGCGCTCAGCCATCTTAGTTGCACATTTAAATACCTTCCTTAATCTTATTTCGTAACAACTGTTATAGACAAAAAAAGTTAATAAAAAAAGATTAATTTTCACACCTATTATGTTTCATAATGTTTGTTGTAAAACAAATAACAAGAAAGATATCACGTTTATAAACTTTGGTCTTCCAATAAATTCCCATTCCCCTCAATTCTTTAGCAATCAAAAATAAATTCTTAAATATTCATTTCAAATATAAGAATGCTTACCTGTTATTAAAAGTGACATTCTTAAATTTTTAAAAAAATAGATAATGTTCACGTAGGCTTCGTCGGTCGTCAGATGTATTTACCATTTCATCTTCCGGGTTGGACCGAGTCAAATTGTT
>KZ807494.1:351339-383597 GCA_000696205.2 Oncopeltus fasciatus | reverse complement strand
TTTTTTTTTTTTTTTTTTTAACGTTTTTCTTTGTTTCATAGATTTAATTGAAACGAAGGCAATAAAAAAAAACAAAAAAAAACTAAAAAAAAAACTAAGATTTGGTATCTTCTACATCTGCAAATAACAAAGGTTAGCTAGTAATTTCTTTACTTGGCAATTAAAGCAATTGCAGCAAATTAACTGCCCCCATCTCTTTATTATACATTTTGCTCTAAACAATTCTTTATTACCGTGGGTGCATGAGTTCAGGGCGGTGAATGACAAATTAATTTCACTTTTATTAAAATAATGCTATAAAATATTTGGCGCATTACCAAAACAAATGAATTCATTTAATCCCGTAGTTTTTCAGTAATGCGACACTAGAAAATTAACGAAATACAAAACACCATTTCCCTATAGAACACCAAAGTTCCGGCCAACTCTCAAAAATGCATTCTCAAAATGCATTTTAAGAAATGCATTTTTTTTTAATGTGATAAAATGTGTATTTACTGCTTAACACTAATAACAAAGAAGACATTAAGATTTTTAAATGTTGGTCTAATTCTAAATCCCTTTCCCCTCGACCGATTTTAGCTATTAACGAACTTATTGAACTATTAGCAAAGAAAAAAGCCTAATACTAAATTTAGTTTCACTATTTTTTTTTTTTTTAGCTACAGAAAAATATATTAACACACACACAGACAGACACACATACACATTTGTATAATGCCCAAGTACAATTTTTAAAGAAACGTATTTTTAGCTTCTACAATAAAGGATCGAGGAAGATCCGTAGAAATTGTTCATGATCCTTTGCGTACCAACATGAATTTGCCCAATTTCCACATGGGAAATCTGCTAATAATGACCATACATGGTCTGTCCCTAATGAACACAATGAAATGGTTGGAGGAAGCGTTGGATACCTGCCACTGGTTTTATAAATAGTGGGAAGTTTGGAGCTTCTCTGAGCTGATTGATAGCACATCAGTCACAGCCCCCTACACAAATACCCCACCATCTTTTCACACCGACCCATTACATACAGCCCCGTAGAATACAGAGCTTCAATTGCCCTCGGTTTCCTTGCACGTCCCTGCGTCGATAGGAGAGTATGGCTTTGTGAGGAAACTCTTTTGTACAAGTCTTTCTGGACCGTTTTTAGCAAGATGTCGCGCCGGAGGGTTCGTCGCCTTTTTTCGAAACACCTTTAATTCACAAAACGCTTAACTCCCCCAAAATTTTAAATATTCCTTCTGCGTAATTTTTGAATGGTTAAATTCTTCAAGCTTGACGAGTCATGTTTCCAAAAAATGGATGCGTTTTACTATTGCCTTTCAATTCTATTAATTGATTTATTTATTCGTTTTAATCTGATGAAAACAGTTAAATCTGTTAAATGTTTTAAAGACTAATCTGGGTGTCGACCACTAATCTTTTTTTTTAAATTATTAATAGTAAAGATTTAATATTTAATTCTAGATAACGAAAATCTCATAGAGCTATGAAATAGAATACAAAGAGTAGTATTTATTTCTAATTAAAAGCATTTCAAGCGTCAAAAAAAAATGAAAATAAGTAGAAAGAAAAATATAGTTGAAATTAGTCAATATTATTTAGATATTTTTCAATTGGCTGATGGAAGTCATGTATGACAAACTACACATCGGAGGAGGTGCTCTGTTTTTAAATAAGAACTAGCACTTCAAGAGAAATAAATAAAATAAAACTACTTAATAAATTAAGATAAATATAATGTGTACGATATAATGAAACATAATTAAAACCGAAAAAAGTCATATTATAGTACTATATTATTATTATATATTATAGTCATATTATAGTAGGTCTCTTAGAAATCCATATCTTCCATCTGTTAACCATTTTCAATTACGATCACTTTTTAAATATCAAACGCACATCGATAATTATTATTTCATTAATTTTTTTAGCAAGAGCAAATAATGTGGACAAAGAATCCATTTATTTTGCTATCCATTCATTTTCTGTCGAAACTACTTGTTTTCAAAATGTAAATTTTAAAGTACATCTTATTGTAAACCCGAAACGTTGACTACGTAATAAATTTCAGGACTAACTGCGCTAATTTAAGTGTTAAAATTTTGACTAAATCTAAATAGAAGAAGAACTTAAAACCCCCATGATTGCACTTAAAAAACGGCACATAAAAAAAAACACTTAAAGAACAGAGTAATTGGTCAGTAGATAAATGGATGCCTTTATTATTTATTAATGTGTACAAAATAAATTTTTACAAAATAGACTCTACTCGTAAGCTTTTCTTTCTGCTTTCTTGTACCATAGTTATTCCTTTCTAAGTTAACTTCAGAATTTTCAGGTCACTATCCATTTAAAATACCACTACTTAAAGAAAAATTGCACATAAAGAGATGTTAAGTTGAAACCACACTATAAAATTAAACTGGAGAAAGGAGAATAATTTAAGCATGGAAGACAGGTCAGAGCGAAACCGAGTCAAATATTAGCTATTAATTCTGATTAACTAAAAGAGGACGAGTGATTGTGATTATTAAGAGATGGAGCAAAAATATTGCTATGTTACCATTTTGGTAACTATACTTAAAGAAATTGATCGCATAAAATTTATTATTTAATTTAAAAAAGGGAACAACCCCATTACTTTCTTCTGCATTAGGTAAATAATCTAAAGGGTTATTATCACTACCAATGAATATAGAACTGCCATACCTTCTATTATCCGTCTTCATTGGTTTCTTGAAGTTGAATACAGACAGTGACAGTGAACACATGTTTTCGGCCACGAGGATGGACAATGTCCGAAAGCGCTCGCCAACAGAAGATGGTTTGCAGAAAACAATGAAGACGGATAATAGAAGGTATGATGATTCTTCTTATGCTGAATTTATACTAAGAAATTATGTAGTCCCCAAAAACTTCTGGAACGAAAGGTTGGCAAGTTTAGAATTTTGAATAGACTTTCTCAAGGGTCGTCAATTGAAAAGCAGAATTCAGATCAATAAGCTCACAATTTTGCACACAATTTCGCTTATAGTCAGAAAAACGAATTGATTATGGCATGAAAATTTAGCAAAAAAAAAAAACAATCAACACACCTTTAAATACTAAATCTTTATAAAAAAGATATAAAGCAGGAGTCTGCACCAATTTTGGCCTAAGAAGTCCATCTTAAGTCTTCCCCTCGGCGGGGGGGATGGAGGTTAGAGGGCCCAGGAAAGGACAATTGTCCAAGGTCACGGCTGGAACAGGCCTAAATATAAAGAGCCTAAGAATAGTGGGGGGGGGGGGGGGGCTCACCCCCATATAGACCTTACTCCCAACCTAGGGGATTTTTAATACCTTCATATCCGCTTTCCCTCTCCACTTCCACACCCCACGCTTCAAATGAATTGGCTAAGACGAAACGGTCCCAGGCAATTACACCGAGGAAGAAAAACATCGGTGGGGTTGGGGTCCCAGCTAACTCTAACAATAGAAAGCAACCATAGAACGGCATTGATCGCATACTCATCGGGCCCTTATGTATACCATATCCATAACATCCGATCATTAGGTTACTGGAGAGAATCAAATAGAGTTGCTCGGCCAGTAAGCGTACTGACTGATGTCTGATCCTAATAGACAATGTCGGAAATAAAATCATTTCCTTGATGTCTATATAAATTAACTTTGACCGTACATTTCCAAGATTAGACATTAATATTATTTTCATAAGCTATTTTATAGACCAAGACATTATATGACGTCGAAGAAGTCCTAATTCAAATCAATAAACAAATCAATAGAAGAACGGATAACATTTCCAGTAACAAATCATAAATTTAAAACATTAACCTAGGATTCAATCCCTAATATCAGATGGATAAAGTTGATCCTGTCCTGAACCTCCTGAAGATTTCCGTTCTTCTTTATTTATGTTAAAATAATTCTGTCTTTTCTTTTGTTGCCTTAATCAGTCTATAAACATCACAATGTTCTTGTATTATATTATCTTAAGAAAGTATTTAACTTTCCTTGACTTCTTTCAAATGTTTACACTAGTACAATATTAATTACAATAAGATGTATAAGTCATATTAATATACAAAATATTAAAGTGCGCCCCTCATTGAGCCTAGATGCATCTAAAGAATTTCACCATCTCCAGATGTCTAGAGATGGTAAAATTCTTTACTTCCTCAAATAATATTAAAGTAGCAAATTTCAGTAAAAGTTCTGGCCTTTTGTAAAAAAATTGTTAATTATTTCTATTATTTAATGTGGAAGAAGTATCATCTGCAACTGATGCCGTGAATAGAATTAAACATGAAGTTGAGAGCCTGCCGAGCTTCAAAAGAGTTTCTTTTTGGAGTTAAGTAAATTAACAGATGTCAGTATATGTGTTAAATGAGTGGTTTCTTTAATAAACGTTCAAGTAATATGAGTTTTTCAATGCATCATATGTTATGATACAACTTAGGAAGTAAGAAGAATAACACTCTAATAGGCTTTTTTAAATGAGGTGGTAAGGGATGGCTCACCAAGTACTTCTCACAGTGTTAAACAAGAAAGTTCAAGAGAGCTAAAATTAGTACTTTATGCTACGAAAGCAGTCGCAGCCTGTAATCTTAGTTAATTTGTTTTTCTACTACATTTAAAATTATGTTCTTTTTTTTCTGCGCACATACCAAAGCATCTTCAATTGTTACTGACCAAAGGGCTAAAGTTCACTCATTGGGGGCACTACCTTTGATTGATAATGTCTTTCACTGCAATAAACTACCCAATCATCACTTTGCTCGTCTAGGATATACATCTCAGAGATTTTAACGGGCAACCGAAGAACAAACATTGCAGGATCGCATGAAATCGCATTGCAGGAACGAAAATCGCAAAGGATTCTTGCAGGAACAAAAATCGCAAAGGATTCTTGCTGAAAGAAAGAAATCGCAAAGGATTCTTGCAGAAAGAAAGAAATCGCAAAACAAGTAAGCAATAGAGGAATAAGCTCTCGGATTAAAAAAAACAAAAAACATACTAATACTTTACTGTTTCTAAACTGAAGTTCCGTGACTAATCCTCAAGGCGATCTGGCTTATTAATTACCTGCAAAAATAAAAATAATTCTCTCTCCCCGCAATACTTTCTATCTTGACAAGACAATTTTCTCTCCCTACTGTTTAGAATTCAAGACTTAGAAACGCATTGCTAAAAATAATTAATATGTCTAACGAAAATTATAACAGTATAAACCAACAAAAATTTCAGGGGAAATATTGTCCGAACCTCAATGTCCTCAGAAAAATAAACATACAAGATTATACCTACTTTTTTTTCTCACTATGTATCAATTTATAAATGTTGCGACATCAAAAATATGTTATAAAGTAAAAACTAAAAAAAAACTGAAAAATTTTATTACGAAATATTAAATAAATATTAATTTTAGCANTATACATTATTAGATGATTTTTGTTGGAGTTTGGTCAAGGTAGATCCAAAAAAATACGGTTTTTTTTAATCATATAACATCTAATAATAATATCTACGGTCAAAAAACTCCATTTGAACATATTGAAGTTATTATACATTCATATGTAGATTCTATTGATTTCTAACAACAATCAAGGCTTAAGTTCACTGGAAATGTATTAAAAACTCCGTCTCAGAGAAATAATTACAAATAATCAATACCAATACTATTAATTAGTTTATAAGAAATGTAAATATTTAGAAATTGAGAGTTTTTTGACCGAACCACAACAAAAAAAAATTTAATGTAAATGTTTAGTTTTAATGACAATTTGTATTTTAATGTCTGACGGAAAATGATCATTAAGACTTATCGAACCAACGGGGGTTAGAAAGCTGGGAGGGGGGGGGGAGTTCTGGGAAGGAGGGTTCTCGCCCTCCAGGCGTTCAATGATTTCTCAGAGGAATGCCGAGAGCCAGCCCCAGAAGGCACCCCCCGCCCCCCGCACATGTGTTTCAGCCCCTGGTTTTTGCCCTGGGGAAACCGACAGGAACTGGAACTCACATTTCATCCCTTAGCCTTGATATGTTCTGCAAAACCAGAGATCACTCTTGTGTTTGTACAACTCACCCGGACCACTGATTCGCTCTCAGGGAGGGCGAATCAGTGTGGCTAAAACCGAAATCCTCTGCAGGGGAGACCAAAACATTAAGCTATGATTGTGATAAATCCCTCTTTGGGACAATAATTGTTTTATTGGAAAACTCTGATTTTTTTCATTTTTCATTACCTAGATTTTGAAAATTGTGAAAATTCTCAAAAATTACTTTTCATTACATATTTATATAAATAAATCAATAATTTAGAACAGAAAATGATTTATATGAAAGAATAATTACATTTCATAATTCTAAGATGATTTTAGTTGGGGTTCAGTCAAGGTAGATCCAAAAAACACAAATTTAAAAAATGTATTTTTTAAGGGGTTATTTCTACCACCAATGAATATAGAACTCTCATACCTTCTATTCTCCGTCGTTCGCCAACAGAAGATGGTTTGCAGAAACCAATGAAGACGGAGAATAGAAGGTATGAGAATGTATTTTTTAATAAAGGATTATCTGCCAACGTTTCGGCTTACATTGTAAGCTATCTTCAGGGCTATCATGAAGATGAGAGAGGACGTCCTGTCCCTAAGTTCACATTTCCACGACTTCGTTTAAATTTGTACTTTCACTCTTCAAATATATCATATTCAGTGATTTGATGTGTCGAGACGTGTGTGTCTTGATCTTATCACTGTTGTAATTTTCAAATTCAACAAATAACGTAACTATCCTCAATTTATTAATTTCTTTTTTAATATGTCATTATTAATGACATAAAATATTTACAGTAACATATTTTGTCATTAGCAGGTAAGTTATTTAACACGAGGCTATAAAAAAAAATTCTCCTAACATGTTTTAGAGATTTTAAAGAGGGGGGGGGGGAATCATAATATAAAAACAAATACAAAAAACAAAAATTCGTATAAAATGAAAATATCAAATTTTATTTTAAGCATTTCACAGAGAAGGGGCATATTTGCATACATGTTCCGAAATAAGAATAGTCACTTAAATTAAGGAATTGCTAATTTTTGGATTGAAAATATAGGTCAGAAAAAAGAACGGGCTTTCAGGGAATATCTTAGACACACACAGGAAATATGTTTGTCAGGGAATTTCTGTAAAGTTTGGTTAGGTTATGTACAGTTTGGTGAGGACGCACAACCCTTTCTAAGAAAGCAGTATCTTCCTTTACCTGGACAGGGATCCCGAGGACAATGGAGTACAGTTAGGTCCCAGTAGAAGGTACTTCTCCTGGGCGACCTGTCTCTCAGTAATCTACAGATAGTCCCAGAGGACCAAGCCATCAAGTAGCCTTTTACTTCGCTTCAGTAATAGTATTAATGGCTTGTTCTCCCCAGGGGAGATGAATGTTCCGTCTATGAAACCATGTGCGAAGAGTGAACCACCCCTATAGAAACCACGCGTCTTCCCCTCCAACCCCCAATCTTCTCCAAAAATAAATGTTTTCATAAGGGTGGAGTATAAGTAACACAGCAGTTATTAAAAAGAAGGTTGATATTGGGGAATATTTCGGTGTCCGGTATATTTTCCCTCAAGAAAAATAAATTAAAGGAACTGATTAAAGCCAAATGTTGCTTGGAATCACTTTAGAGAAGATAAAAAACAGAACCCACTTTAATAAAATACAACATTAAAAACCGATATCAAAGAATTCATTAAGAAGTATATTACATTATGGTATTTAATGTAACCGTCATTTAACTTCCACAACTTTACATAAAAAAATATATATATTTTGCTTATAGGAGAAAAATGCCAAATATAGAAGTTTGTATACAAATACAGATGTTTGATTTTATACACTCATAATAATTTTAGATTCAAATAAGTACTGTCAATTAGGTCTTGAAGAAATCTTTAACCGAATCATTCCTGCTTTATTTTTTTTTATCCACTTGTGCCTCAAGCATCAGTAATAAAAGGATTGAAAGGGAGAGATAATGTAGTTTAGTTTAGCTTTCCAGTAGTAACTATAGGCAAGTTACAAATTATATATATACCTACCACAACCGATGGGTACACCAGTATGTATGAGCTGGTATTTGATAGCATATAGTAAGGAATTTTGGACTACAATGAGCATCTTTGCAATAAGGCATTACTGGCATAGATAAATAACTCCTTAATGGATTCTAACTAAGTATGTGCATTCATTCACCTTTTTCTAGCGAAGAAAATAGAATAATTTATAGGGATAAGAGTTGTTCAGTTGCCCCTCAGAGAGTTTTTTTTGTAAATAAAAGTACAGCCTGGGAGTATGGAGGGTTCATACTCATACCTGCCCTGCTTTTCAGGGAAAAACAGGGTCTCCTCATTCAGCCAACAGATGTCGCTCGTCCCACAGTCCAGGCAAAAGAATCCAGCCAAGAACACGCCCGCCCCGTCCCACTGAGACGAAGGCAAATGACAATCCGAACGCCTCTTTATCTGACCTCGAGGAGACTTGCGATATTTGTGTTTAAAGGGGAGATAAGATGCCTGGTGAAGAATCCAACCTCCGCGGAGGAGCCCGAGATAACAGGACACACCTGTTTGTTGTACGTACAGGTAGTATGACTGGTCTCTCCTGGCAGGACGATCTCATCCTACCCACTCTCTTACATGTCGCTAGCCGTGATACCGCATCAGCATCCTTTCTGCATTAATGCATCGTGGCCACGCACTTCTCATTTGTACTGCCGTAAAAAGAAAGTAATTTAAGCGATTCTTCAATACATAAGACTAATTGTAAATTCAGGGCAGTTAGGGGGCAATGTGACATAAGCGGAATCGAATTAAGCAAAAATAAGCATGTTATTTTCTTTTATAATTATTCATAACTCGAGAAAAAGATTCTTCAAAAAGCTATAAATTCAAAAAACAATAAAATCTTGAACATTGGTTTAATATTTTTTTAATTTTCATATACCAATAAACTATTTATCAAGCACTTCAAATATTTCAGGTTAACGGTTTTTCTTGCACTAAAAATGAGTACGGCAAGAGTAGTTTTTCTTGTCGCATTAAAATAAATTACAGTAATAATGACTGGAGAGTTTTTGCACAAGTCATTAAAAAGCCAAAAGTATTTACAAATTTTTAAAGTTGCATTATTTTTTACCTTTCTAAATCCAGAACAAAAAATAGTTAATTCTTATTCCTTTTAAAGAAAATGATATTTTTCATTGATGGAGTTTAATTGAAATGATACAGGAGAAGAAATTACATTTCCTCTTTCAAAATAATTTTAACACACTTTTTTTAACACTTTAACACACACCAAAGACTTAATTTTTTTAATTTTGGGACCATACTATTATTTTCAACATAATAATAGTATTAACCCACTCAACTGTTTTTAAAAGAAAATAAAATAACTCAACGGTTTGCGATAGAAAACCTAAATACTGAATTTGACGTCTATATTTTCAAAATCATAGGAAGAGGGCCAGGGTAGCTTATGAAATCCGTTCTGGTCTCGATATCCTGGCATTACAGGTTGAAATCCGGCCCTGGGCAAGCTTTTATGGGTAAATAATTTCATTAAAATGTGTTTTTTGTAAAAGTTTTATACAATGTTAATATATAAAAATCATATTTTACACCTATAATTGTATTCTATAACTCCTAACACTTTCCTGTGAAGTCGGGCGTTCCACAGGGCTGTGTGCTTTAAACAAACTGACCCTCAATTACGGCCAATCTGTACATACAGTGCAGAATTCTGGGGTGCCGCCAAGCCTTCCAATATCCAACGAATACAATCCAATATCCTTTAAATCCAAAATCCTAAGAATAATTGCAAATGCTCCATTTTTGTCTCCAGCTCTACACTACACCAAGATTGAATATCCCTTCCATCCAAGATCTCATCTCCACCCGATACACAGTCTTCCACAATAAACTTTAATTTCATCCTAATCCATACGCTCAATCCCTATCGTGGGACTCCAATCCCTACAATCCACTCCAACGATTGAAACAAAGATGGCTTCGCGACCTCCTGGGCCTTAATGCCTCAATTAACTGGGTGGGGTCGATAGGCGCTTTCTCTATACGTAGTAATTTTAATTTGTTATTATTATTGTTATTATAATTGTATTTTTACCTTATGTGTTTGTAACGAATAATGCACAGACACACACACACACACACACACACACACATATAAAGCTTTATATTTCTATAGGACTATATTTTTATATCTTCTCCTAAATAGGACGGGTGAAGAGTAGAATACATTTTTATAGTCATGTACGTACCATTGTGAATAGCATGATTTCCCTAAGGGAACTAATATCCTTACCATAAGTAATTCTGAAAATACAAGTCTAAAATGAAGTAAATTTTAATCGATGAATTATTATAAATTCAAATAAGAATAAGTTTGACTGATTCGCTGTTGAAAAGACACGTGCCACTATATGTAAATAATGACAGAGAAATAACATAAGGTTAGGTGATCAAAATCCAATCCGCCTTTACAAAGCCGCAAACGGTTATCCAATGACCCCTACTAGGGGCTGGAGAGGACATCAGGTGAAGAGGACAAAGCGTGAATAGTGCGAGGTG
Source organism: Oncopeltus fasciatus (assembly GCA_000696205.2). Taxonomy (NCBI): domain Eukaryota; kingdom Metazoa; phylum Arthropoda; class Insecta; order Hemiptera; family Lygaeidae; genus Oncopeltus; species Oncopeltus fasciatus. Next base: position 372,947 of record KZ807494.1, on the reverse strand, counting down.
TAGTGGGTGGTATAATAGTAGTTCATAGCAGGGTCTCCCATTGAGTGGCGCGTGCCCCTGTATCCATTCAGGGCCCCTTACACCAGCCAAGCTTGGGGTCGGCAGAGGGAGCAAAAAAAAAAACTGCTTCCAACTGTAAGGGAGGCCCAACCACAAGCCGAGACAGTCAGGAAGGGGGAGGTGGTACATCATTACTCCAGGCGGTGTTCCAGGGTAGTAATACAGATGGTAGAGCAACAAGTAAAATCTAATTTGAATGGATCACATATCTCATGGATTTCATACCAAGCAAGTGCCCATTTAACAAGCTAAACGTCAATTCGAAATATCTTATTTTCTAAAAGTATTGGATGATCAGGTGAACAAGCTATAAAAAATTAAGAGAGCCATGCACGTTAAGACGATGTTGCAGTATTCCCAATAGGAAGTCCAGAACCAAGTGTCCAGGATGGGTGAAGGTATGAGTCTACGAACTTGAGAAATACGAATTTTAGTGTTCCACTTTATCCATTTTTACTTTCCGGAGGAATTAAAAGAATGGCTCTGAAAACGTGGCAATAGCGAAATGAGATATTAGTATTTTATTACGTTTAGACGTTTCCAATGACGCCACGTTATTTATATGCAGTCAAATGGGAAAGAAATTGAATGTTACGTAATGAAAATTGCAAATAAGTTAATTTTTTAGATATTAACCTAATCAAATTTTTACTCCTATTAATTTTGTAGCGGACGGATTTATGATATATAATATACACATAACTAAAAGAAAACTACTAGGCACTCCCAAGGCAGATTTAGAGAACTATTAATCTAATTTGTCAAGTTCGTATTTTATATAAATAAGTATTATCTACTAGGAACTAGACATATAAATATACATTATGAGACAAAAAGGAAGGAGAAAAATTCAAAGAAACATTTCTTATGTAGCGATAGCGATGATGTAAAACGCAGGTATCATGATGACAATTAATATTGTATAATAAAAAAATATATTAAGAACAATTAAGATAAATATGAGTGAACCTCCAAAAGAGATTTTTGGAAGGAGTGATATTAACAGTTAACTAAAAAAAAATACAGGTGAGCGATCAGTACGTGCAATGGTGCGTGCTATGGCATAAGAAATCTTCAAAATAATAATGGTCTTATAAAAATTATCAATTATCTTTGTACGTTATCGTAGGAAATAAACACAATTTTATAAGAAAACAAATATGAATAAAAGTCTACATTCATTTACAATATCTTTCATTTTTATTCGGTCAGTAGTTTTTTTTTTATTTGCCGAACCAACTATTTTAAAACGAAAATCAATTAAAGAAGAAAGAATAAAACAGAAGTTCCAAGTAGTTATTAAATTATTTTAGGAAAAAAAACTAAAATCTATTAATTTATAAATATTAATTTTGTTGTAGTTTATTATCCCACGTAAATTTTAAACAATTAATGCGAGGGAATAGAAGAGGGAATAGACTCTCGCTAGTATGTTGGGAATTTAATGAGTGATCTGGCTTGACCCGGTAGAATAACGGTTTAACATTTGTCCCCGGAAAGCAGGAGATCCAGGTTCGATCCCTGGCTGGGACATATAGATTTTGCATTCTATTCCCTCGCATTAATTGTTTAAAATTTAATAAACCACCACAACAAAATTAATATTTGTAAATGAAAATAAAAAGTAAATAACGAGAGTCGATAAATAGCTTGACAATGTCAGCTCCTTCGAGCATAAGACTATGTATTTGTCTTTCTCAGAGATTTAGACTCTCGTCAGTATGCTGGGAATTTAATAGGTCATCTGGCTTGTCCCGGTGGTGTAATGGTAGCATTCGTGCCCGGAAAGCAGGAGATCCAGTTTCGATTGCTGGTTGGGACAGATAGATTTTTTAATTTATTCCTTCGCATTAACTGTTTAAAATCTATTAAGATTTATGCAGGTCTATTGTTAAAAAGGTATTCTCCTATATTATATTATAATATATTATAGTTTTAACATGCATACCTTTTCTTCTTGGGAGTTCTTCAGAGGTTTAAGAATTTCGAAGAATGCGTGACTAGGGATGGTACGAATGTCTAATGAAGATATTGGAGAATTCTGAAACAGATTAATTATAAATCACTCTAAAAAAAGGGGGGGGGGGATAAATCATTAAGTTTATATCTCATATCTGTTATGTTTAATGTTCACATCAATGCAAAAATGACAGATAGCGTGCTTATTAATTCTTTGGGAATGCCTTTAACACTAAACACTAAACGGTATTCTGACATGAATGATGAACTTAGAGAGGTCCCGCACGTTATCGCCAAAGTACAAACATCTCTTACATAAAGTAAGGTTACGGCCGGACAGATTTCTAGACAAACACGGGAAGCGCAACTATCCAAAGAGAAGGCTTTACGCTGCACAGCTGTCGGTCATTTGGAATTGGCGCATGCGTAGTTCTTCTGTAGCAGCATCAATCTCCTTATTTGATAGCCACATCTCGCATTTCTTTCTAGTGCCTTTTTTACTCGCCTCTATAGTTCCAAAAATAATGTTGTTAGTTCCTGGATCTCTACTAAGCTTTAGGCGCTCTTAGCAGCTTTAAGTAGTAATTAAGTAAATTTATTGGGTTAACGGAACCTACCTACATCTACTAATTATGATTACAAGATTAACTGGTATTGATGAACAAAAATGGGCAGTAAGAAGCTATATTTAAAATAATACATTTAATTAGCTTCAAACGTGAAAAGATGAATTACTCCAACGTGCACTTAGCAGTCTCAGCTAATAGCTTTCATTTATTTATTTTTCAATAAATGCCATTATTTATAATTTCACTAGAATCTATTATTAATAAACATTATGGTCCGCTGAGCGTTCACAAAATCAACACATATCATATTGTTTCGCATCCGGTTTCAAATACATAAAATTAATTTATTAATTAAATGATAGTAAAAAAATAAATAAAAAATTGAGTCACCATTAATGGACCTCATAAATTCATGCAAACTAACAAGTTTAGGATCTCAAACGTCTCAGCCAATAAATAAATTAGTATATTACAACAGTAATAAATAGTACATATAACACAGAACACACATAGACAAAAAGAATTACTATTTATTATTTTGAAAGAGAATAAACGAAAAACAAGCATTAACTGATGGCTCTGGTGTAAAGACTACCACTTATTACTTCTAAGCATTAAATTAAACAAAAAAATAAAAAATAATTAAGTAAAATACAAACGATGTTTTTTTTTCTTTTTTTAATAACTTCTTATTTAACTTCAAATGAAGTCAGAAGAGAGAGAGGAAATATCCAAAGAACTATATGGCCATAGGACTGGGATATATTTTTTTTTAATACAGGCAACAAAAAATTAAAAAAAAAAAACGGAAAGGATAGCCATGGATTCGGTCTTGAGAGGGGAAGAATTAAAAACTGATTTGTAAACAAAAACGTTTTTTTTTTTAATTTTACTCAACGTTCCGGCCTAAATTTCAGGCCTTCGTCAGGGCAAAATGAGTAATGGAGAGAGAGACTCCTACTCTACGCTAACTAAATTATGACTGATATAGTTACTGATTCAGCTCATAAGACCGAAATCTTGACTGACCTCTTCTCATAAAGCTCGACAGTCAACTAGTTACCTCCAAAAAAAAAAAAATTAATTGGTTTCATGTTATTATTTGTAGTGCTATGAAGAGTTGGTCTTATATAAACAAATATAAACCCTAGCGCAGCGCGTTCGAATTATTAATGAAAGAAGAAATGATCATGGTAAAAGATAATTAATATATTACATTATTGACGTAGAGATCTAAAAATGCAGTCAGAGGTGAACCTATATGAGGCGTTCACTAAGGATTCAGTCTGAGCGAAAGTCAACTGTTGCAGAAATTGCAGAAAACATTACAATCTAACTTCATCTGGAAGCACTTCACGTAACTCTACTTGATAGATTTTAATTCTTAATAAAAATCCTGTCAAGGATCAAGTGAGAAACTGCGTAAACTAGGCGAATTTCTCCTCATCTTACTTAGTGTATGAATTTTCCAAATCATGTACCCCCATCTATTGATCCAATTTTGCTTAATTACGAATTATGCCATTCTTTCTGCATTTGAAGGAGACATACCTAAATTCATTCATAATAATTACAAAAAAAAACTAATTAAGGCTTATATATCGTTAAATATAAAATTTAGGGTTAAGTTAAACTCCTTTTTTTCATGTTCACTGTGTAACTCCTAAAATATTTCTTCAACAATAAATTAATTCTTGTTAAGCGGGAAAACGTACTTTACTCGCATTTGATAATTCTGGTGACCCCCACATCTATCATTTTCATTAATAACGAAGTAAGCATTTAGTTTTGCCTTTAAAAGCGAGGAAAACACACACACATATACATATTCCACCCTACCCATCCGACATCAAAAGTGGTATATATTATTATATTGATTTGTAGCATGAGTACTAATGTATTGAATGTTGCTCATGGAAATGCTGTTTTCCAGGATTTAACAGGTAATCAATAATTATTATAATAATTATTATTTCCTATTTCGTCTATATAGCTAAAATTTTATTATCTCTATTATCATTTAAGTTTTAACCAATAAAGAGCCTTACTAGATTATTTTTATTATTTTTTTATAAGGAAATTTCCATTAAATTGAATTGTGTACTTTTGAGAAATATTTGACAAAATGAACAATGAAAACTAATTGACAATTATTTAAATCGAATAATATTTTATGAAGATCGTTTACCGATCCCATGATTCTCAGGCAATGAAATACAGAGTGGTAAGTATTTTTTTTAACTATTATTATTATTAACTAACTTTTTATTTTTACTCCCATGCATTTCTTGTATAAAATTTAACGTGGGATTAAATACCACAACTAAAATCATTATTTAAAAAGAAATATGGTAAAAAAGAGAGTCTAACAAATAGCCATAAAAAAATGTTAGCTCCTTCGAGCATAAGACGATATATTCGTCTTACTCGGGAGTTTAGACTCGGAGTAAAGTGCTGGGAATAGAGTTAATTATCTAGCTAGCCTCGGTGGTTTAATGGCCAGCATACTTGCCAGGAAAACAGGAGACCCGGGTTCGAGTCTCGGCTGAGGTAGCAAGATTTTTTTATTTTAACTCCCTTGCATTTTATGTATAATTATTAATGTATAAAATCATGTGGGATTAAATACAACTAATACAGTATTTAAATAAAGAAATAAAAGCAAAAAAACGAGAGTCTAACAAAAAGCTGACAATGTTAGCTCCGTCGAGCATAAGACGATATATTCGTCTTACTCGGGGGTTTAGACTCGGAGTAAAGTGCTGGGAATAGAGTTAATTATCTAGCTAGCCTCGGTGGTTTAATGGCCAGCATACTTGCCCGGAAAGCAGGAGATCCGTTTGAGGAAGTAAGCAGGGCTCGAGTCCCGGCTGAGGTAGTAAGATTTTTTTATTCTATTCCTTTGCATTTATTGTATAAAATTAACTTGGGATAAAATACCACAATTAATATCAGTATTTAAAATCAATTATATTATATAAGAGAACTACCTTCTAAATACTTTTTTCTTACTAGTCTATTTTAACAGACTTCTGGTCAAAAGAAGCTTAAATACAGAATTTTTATGAACATGCTCTAGCGTCCGCCACTTAAAAAAAAACAACAACAAAGTCGGTATTTAATCTACTTTTTTTCAAATCTATGGATGAGTTCGTTGATGACAAATCTGGGAGGTTTTGGAAAGATGAAGGAAAACAACCCGTTAATATCTCCATTATAGTTTTATTTAAATTCATAGAAAATATTAGGTCAAAAGTATGATTTTTTGACCATTTTTTTCAATTTCAAACATTTTTACGACAAACCTATATTGTGGAAAATATTTAAGAATAGATCTTTCAGGTAGGTTGTGTAGGCCGTATTTTTTAAAATATAGAAATCAAATTTTGTATTTAAAATAGTTACAAAATGTATCCACTAATTTCCTTTGACAGAATTAATTTTTTGATTAAATTAGTTGAGCAGGAGGAGTGGGGAGGGAGGAAGCTTAAAGAATAAAAAAAATGAATAACCGTCAACATTGTTGTTATTATTATGGTTTTAAAAATAATTTATAGAATATAATATCATAATAGAGATTTTTTTCTAATTTTTACAATAAGTATATTNTGACACAACGTTTAAATAATTTATCTCAACATAAAACCAGTTGTTCAAAACGCATACACACACACACAGGCATATTCCACGATAATATAAATGTTACTATTAAAAAAATACAAATATAAAAAAATTAAAAAAATATTTAAAAAAAATGATCGGTGCGTATGTGAGATAATGTGTGAGGGGGAGGGGAGGATTAAGCAAAACGAAAGAGAGAGAGCACATGAGGGGTGTTCTCTTTCTCTCGCGCTTGATACAAGCAAAGATGTCAGGTGAAGTCCTTCAAATGCAGAATGCTTAAACCAATTATTAATACAATCAATAGGCATGAAATGGAACAAGAGAAGGCTATCTTTCCACGCAACTAAATAATTCATAACCATGATATATTTATTTTATTGGACTTTTAAATAAATTAACCTTTTTTTAGAGAGAAAAAAAATTCTAAAGACTAATATACATAGAACAATAAATAAATAAATTATTTTTGTCTTAAAAAAGTAAGTAATTATGCCTAAATGTCTATATCATAAATCATAAAGGAGTTGTAAAATAAATGTGAAGCTTTTAAAGTAAAATACTTTAAATCGTGCATTGCACGAACAAAAGCACAGAAGAAATAAAAATAAAAATTATAGTTGAATTAAATGATCATTAAAAAAAACTTTCCATATTAATTTTTTACTCTGGAAAAATCTGTCAGGGTTTCGGCCAGGATCATAAAAATATTATACTCAAAAATCATTGGGTAATTATTTTATTATTACTACCGTTTCGACTTAGCTTGGAAGTTATCATCAGCGCGATGATAAAATAAAATGACAAAAATAATACAATCAAAAAAATTTTATCCTACAAAAATGTACATTCTAACGGTGTGTACACTGGCCTAAGGGGTGGTAATCTGTCTTTTTTTTTAAAACTAAAATAAACATCTGAGTTAACTTAAAAAATGTGTAAAATTGTTACTTTTATTTACGTCAAATTGCTAGAATGCTATTATAGAATGCCATCCTGTGGCAAAATATTCTACATGACCGAGGGTAACTAAAAAAAATATAAACCAATATCTTGAATTTTTTCTCATAGAGCTTCAAATTCTAAAAAAATTATTTATATTTTGAAAGGTATGAATGTATTATGAATGGTGTAAATAAATCATTAGTTCAAAACAAATAAATACCTTACAAGCAGAAGGTAATTTATTATTTAAACTATTAGTTATACATTCGTTTTTAAAACATTGTAATAATAACAATTTTTATAATATTTATAAAGAAGAATATTAAATTTTTATGCAAGAAATGGAAGGGAGTTAGAATAAAAAAATCTTACTACGGGACACGAATCCTGGTAGTAAGTCCAGGCCGAGATAGTAAGATTTTTTTATTTTAACTCCCTTGCATTTCTTGTATAAAATTGAACGTGGAATTTAATACCACAAGTAAAATCATTTTTAATTAAATTTTATGGTTACATCTGTATGAATCTTTAAACACGTATTGGGATATATATATTTTAAGAAACAATTAGGTGGGCCATTAAGGTTTATACAATCTTCAAAATTTGTAAACAACCATGAACCATGTGTCCACATTGAGTTATTACACATTTCTTCAAAATATTAACAAATTTTAACACTTGATGGTGAAAAGAGTGTGAAAAGCACATTTCCAGTAACATTTTCCTCTGGAGATACTTGAGAATTGCACGTCTCAATCCTCCCAGAAGGGGTTCCTGAAAGGGGCGGTCCAATAGAAAAAGGGATCATGGAAAGCACCTGGAAATTTAGTTAGACCCTCTCGCAAGGGGTGGTCAGGAGTCTTGGGAAGGGCCAATAACCTACAGGAGACAGACCCGGATTAAGACGGGTCTCACTACCTGGAGTCCAGACCATTTCTCCAGGAAATAATGAAGGAGGGAAGAATCGATTTCTCTTGAAAGTAACTACCTGGCTCGTCAGTGAGTCACTTCCATTGTACTCCACCAGACTAAACTCGTGGAACTACACCAGACCAAACCTCTCTATTTAAACTTCATGAAACATTTTCCCTTCAAAATATGCAGGGGGAAGAAATATATCCAAAAATTGGAAATTACCTTGGTCAATTATATAATAAGGGCTTATGTGTTTTACACGACTACTATGTATTGAACATAAGTAAAATATAGTAATCATGAACCCAAATATTTTTAAAAGGGGGAGGTGGGGGCATTTTCTCATTGATATTAGTCGAATGGTGCTATAAAAGTGGAAATGACAAAGAGGTAGTTTTTCCTCATAGATGGAGGTTGTTGACTTCTACATATGATGACTACCTCTTTGGTCAGTAACGGGAAAAAGAAGGACACTGAATTACAAACGAATGTAATGAAGAACTACATATTTTTGGATGAAATTGTACAAATAAAAGTAGCACATAAACAAAATATCTATTTATTATTTATTTATTTATCGATTTAAATTTCTATTTCATTTTTTAAAAAGATTACAAAAACAATTTGGTATGTAACAGATTAAATTTTAATAAAATTAAACAGAAGAGACAATTTCATCAGAAGGAGTTTACACATTCAATTTCTATTATTCGCTAACAACGTGTTATATTACAAATATTAATAAAAGAGACAGAAGTATCTACTAGAGTAGGCATAAAAAAATAAATAAANTTATTATTAATTAATCAAATAATATTTGACGATTAATTAAAAATATTCATCGGCAAATGTACGTAAAATGATAAATATATACAAAATAAAAATTTTAATTACGAGTATTACATGAAATAACATGAAAAGTAAATATATAATGCTGAACGGTCTATCATAAGAAATAAACTTTTGCTTCCTTAGCACAAAAATATTTCATCATCAATCTTCTGTGACTGTACTTTTACAACTATGGACTGGTGCAATAATCGATCAACTAAAAAAAACTGTATTTATCCATGGCCAAGCGTTTCTCTCAATATAAACTTTAAAGTAGTAAGTGAACTTTTTGCTTCTCTAAACATATGACATTCAATGATTATAAAAAAGTTAAGAACAAATAANTGTATCGAATAAATAATAGATATTAACTCCCGCCATATTATGTCAAGTTGAATTTATTAAGGTTATAGGACGATTATGGCGTGTTGTAGTAGGATATAAGCGCAAACCATTTTATGACTGGGGTCATTCAGTCATGAAAATGTGAACCTAGGGACAGGACGTCCCCTCTCGTCTTCATTAAATTGATTTTACCTTTATCACTTATTGTAATTAATGTTATTTTTATAGTTGCACAGACCCGTTCTCAAGAACCATGAAATAGAAAAACATTTTGAAATTCACTAAACAAAGAAGAAATTCAAAAAGGTTTCAAACACCATTTTACAACATTCACCAGTCATTCCAAAAGCCTGTTTCATCCTTCACAGCCCAACATATTATATAAATTTTTTTTCTTCTTCTTCGAACAGGTAGTAAGAAGCTCAAAAGGGCCGCTGGGGTTCTTGTCATTCGTCTATTATGGATAGGGAATTTTAGAGCGGGGGAGTAACCCCAACAGCCAGGCAAGATATTAAGAAAAAAAGGGATATCACCATTGAAAAACTCCATCTAAATCATTTTGGGTTTTGTTCCAAGCGGGTTTGTTATTTCTTTTTATCGCCTCTTTATTGCTTTATTAATGAAACGTGTGATACTAAAGGCGAGAGCAATATAATGAAGAGGGGAACGGAACAAAGGAATAACGCTCCTGAATTTTGACTGCTTTACGAGCACTTAATACAGCCTTATCAATAGGGCATTCTAACCCACCCGAGTCCGACGAGAGTCTTATATAAGTGAAGTCTTTTCAACGAGAGGGCGTTACTTGTGGTGGTGGCGGCGATGGCCTTTCAGAACCCACCCGGACTGGAGTAAGTCACCTTTTTTGTATGTCGAGTAGGCAAAGCTTACAAATCATGGAGGAAAGTCTGTTTCAAGTTTTCCCCACTAAGCCTAAATACCATTCACTGTCGATGCATAAAGGTAGTGTACTGTGTACTATACACCATCACTCTCCTGATGAGATGCGACAAGAGATGATAATAAATGCACTCAAGGTGGTTTGCTCCATAGTAATGAGAGAGTCCGGAAGAGCCGGAAAGCTCGTCATAGGCATGAGCTAAAAGAGAATTTTGAACAATTTTAAACTCTAAACGTAAATAAAATAATAAAAAGTTGTATTTTTAAATTGAAATTCGCACTAAAAAAAAAAAAAGGTTTCTGGAATTTTAGGGAAGGAAGTGCTCAAACTTCGCAGCAACATTCTTAAATATTTACCTCAAAATGCAATTTTCGTAAAAATGTTATAAAAAATGAACGTTATATGATTAAATCTCATACCTATTCACTCAAAAATAAATAATTATAAATAAATAAAGAATAAGGTTTCTATACTTAAAAACGGTTCCCACCCAACGCACAAGGTTTAGTTTATATTTATCCTTAAATATTATAATCAAATTTACATTTAATGTACGTTTTCTATTAAAATGTAACACAACGTAAATTTTACAAAATTATATTCTGAAGATGCTAAGTTTAAGCTTTTTTTTTTTCATGTTGTAGATTTGTTAAAAATTTTCAAAGGATCTGCCTTAGCACTAACCTAAATAACTTGATTTTCTTATAGTAAATCTGCTAAACAGAAGAAAATTACTTAATTTATTTCTACAAAATTTGGGAATCAGGTTATTAGATGATTTTAGTTAGGGTTCGGTCAAGGTAGATCCAAAAAAAAAAAAAAAATTAAATAAAAAAAGTGTATCTTTTAGAAAGATGATCGTGGCAGATAATCTTTTAAAAATTAACTTTTTTTTTTCTTTTTTTTGATCTACCTTGACCGAACCCCAACTAAAATCATCTAATAATAATATCTACGGTCAAAAAACTCTCCATTTGGGAATTAGGTTTCGTCAATAGCGGCAATCCATCTTTTCTTCCGACATGGGAAATCCAGCATGGCTCCTCTCTCCGAACGGTGACAGAAATCTCTGCAAGGTGCTGGATAAGCACAGACCCTCTCGGACCAGGTATACCTCTTAATGAGCTTTCTAAATTAGATATTTGGTCGTGTATTTATTTTGCGGTCGGCCGGGGACCACCGCAGTCCGAAGCCCGCCAATTACACCTCACCCCCCAGACAATGGGCTAGTTAAGGGTCGGGGTTTACGGCTGCTCTACTATAGTCAAGAGAGGTGTTAACGGGTAAGGCACAGGGAGTAAGCCTCTGCCCACTGCTAGAGCCACGCCGCTGTAATTGTCAATTAGTAGAATGGCCACAAATGAATAGATATTCACTTTCTTGCAAATTCCACCATGACAGTCTGTCTTGTACTTCATTTACCCGGAAAAGGGCGACATGCAATGTTTGGAAGGGCCTAGAAAGTACATTATTTGCTCTATAATATGAACAGTTTAACTATCGATCCTTTACGTTATTTGAGGAGGTATATACGCAAATAAAATCCATTCAATTGGACATAATCAGTCATAACTATAATAGCATAAAAAGTTTATTATAACAGTACTTAAGCGGAGATGGCCTCGCGACCTCCTGGGCCTTAATGCCTAAATTTATTAGGAGTGGGGTCGATTGGCCTCTTCCCTGCACACTGTTCACTTATTTATTTTATTGTTATTTTTAATTTTTTTTATTATAATTTTTTTTTCTATTGTAATTTNATTGGGAGTGGGGTCGATGGGCCCCTTCTCCCTGCACAGTGATGACCATTAATTTTATTATTATCATTTGTTAATTTTTTTATATTGTAATTTCTCTATGTCATAAAATTACAAGATGTTGTTAATAACAGAATGTAATAAATAAATTATTAGATGATTTTTGTTGGGGTTCGGTCAAGGAAGATCCAAAAAAATACAAATTAAAAAAAGGGTATTTTTAAAAATATTATCTGCCAACGTTTCGACTTACAATGTAAGCCATCTTCAGGGCTGTAGAAATATAATGTCATGAGAATACAATAATAATTTACAATATTAAATATAGAATTGCCATCATATAATGTGGTATGAAAAGTATGAATGTAGAAAGCTATGTAAGATTCATACTTTCATACATACTTTAAAAGTATTAAGTATGTAGTTTTTAAACTATAATTTAATACTTTATTCCAGTGAAAAAAATTTGTTTTTAATAATTTCTTTAGGAAAAGCGTTTAAAAGAAAGAATTTATCAGTTCATGCAATTGGTTCCATACTTAAACAATGCATGCAATCAGTCAGTAGTTCTTCCTCAAAGAAAATACTAAAACAAATTTATCCTTCTTCGCTGTAGATCTTCTTGTATAATTTATATTTCAGTAGGTGCAGAAAGTCAAATTAAAAAAAAAAGGGGGTTTATGATTATTTTCTGATGATAAAATATAGAGGAAAAAATTTAGTAATATTTTTTACATCCGAGAAAGTATTTAAAATATATCAATGGTTGGGAATTTTTCCCTCTCACACAAGCAAAGTACGAGTACAATATCCACAAAGATAAATTCCCAAAATATATTCAAGAAATATCCTTAAATAAACCCCAATTGCACTGAGTAGTCGTACATCATACTGAAACACAAACAGTTACAAAAGCGAATGTGGAGGTGCTAAAAGTTCACGAACGAGGACTCAAATTCCACTTAGAGTGGAGCTATAGGATGCAATATCGTAGTAGCAGGGTTGAACTTCACTAGCTGAGCTCCACGTAGAGCCACAGGATATAGGGGGATAAGTCCGTCTCGACCGAGAGAATTGAGTGCGAAGCCGCCCTTCAGAAGTAGAAATGTGTCTGCACCAGCGACTTCAGGGATGTGACAGTAGTTCTAGCAAGGAATCACCCCTAGTGTCAATCATGTTAAAGGCTTCATTCTAACAATTACCGGCATTCATGAAGTCCGCCTTGCGAGGAATCATTCAAAACCAGCTGTTAGGGCGTTAGACAGTGGGACAAAATATTTATAAACAAGAAAATAGCTAAGATAATTGAAAATAACAATTTAAGCGTCAAGTGCTAAATTATGTAAAAACAAAACACATTACAACGAGCAAATATTTTTTCAAGTTAAAAAGAATTAATGGCAATTATCTATTATTTGGCTGGTGCAGGAATTACAAGCTGAAGCATTTGGGAACACCCGGGGAAGTTTTCCTTTCTTCCCTTCCCGGGCACGTGGCAATGTCCTCGAGACCGTGAGACCTCCGCTCGTGGAGGCACCAGGAGATGGCATCTCATGGTAACAGGAGCTGATTGGAGATGCCGGCCCTTTTAACCATGAACCCCACAACCGTGACCTGCCCCACTACAGGTGCTGCATGTGTAGTATGTAAGATGTCAGGCATATGACGTCGGCAATCTGCGGCAACAAGCGGGCAGATCGTATTCACTGGCTGGACGGTATCGCGTCGCTTGTGCGGCGCTGGATTTAGCGACTGTGGGAGGCAGCTGCGAGGGAGACATCTGGCCAGAGGAGGCTTGCATCCCACACCGGCCGACCGTAAAGCCAACTCCTCAAATTATATTTTTAACTGCTCTAAAGGAGTAACCGAGTTTAAAGAGTGTATCGAACCATTAATGAATAATTATTCAATTCTTTAATAAACAAAGAGCTAATTAAAAAAACCATAAAAGATAATCTAATTTTTTTTCATTACATTATTTTCAGGAGTTTATTTTTATTATCAATTAGCTCAAAGAGAAAACAATGCTACAAAAACTCCACACTCTCCCTACGTAATTTTCTGCAGGTTAAATGAAAGAAGAAGAAATGGTTCATTTTACTAGATAAAAGTATTATCACAATTAAGAATAAGGCAACTCAGTTCAAAATTCGGATTCTCCCTCACTAATTTCAAAAATTGATAATTAAATTAATAATCAATATTTCAAAAATTCAGAAAATTTAAATATTTGCATTTAACGAGTGAATTTGTCAATTTAACTACTACTCACTTATATTTATTAAATTAAATGACGTAATTTTGAGCCAATCTCTGGATTTTAGAATGAACTTAATTGAATAGTGAAAATACATTTGTTATATTATCTCTAATTTGATTTTCTGCTATAAGGCAAGTTTAGTTTCTAACAAATTCACAAACTCTTCAAATATCTAGGTATAAAAATCATACTATAATGTTTCTGAGATCTATTTTAAAAGTGTAAGCCATGAGCCAAAATAAATTGACAGATTTAGACGGAGGGTGGGGACGAAGATTAATTGCTTTTCAAATGAGATTCTAATGTAATATTTTTGGTACAAACTCCAACTAAAATAAACGCTAGAATGAATATGAATACTCTTTTTCAATAATATTTTAACAGACAATATTCACATCGCAAGAGTTTGAAACATAATCATTAAGTTTTATACGCTAGAAAAAATTGTCACTTTAAAAATGTTTTATATTAGAAATGACTGCAATTATGCAGAATTGTTTAATTTAAAACTTAAACAGAATCTTATAGTTTTATTTCTTCCCTGAACATATAACTTTTTTTTGGCATCAATTATTTAAGAAAAAAAATATATATATAAAATTATTAAGCAGCTAAGTAAGATGTTTAGGTGCAAATGTGTAGACGGCTAACCATGTTTTGGAATCATTAACAGCAAAAAAAAAGTTTTTCTCCCACTTCGAAGGGATAATTAATGATTGAATGGATAGCTTGTAACTTGACGTGAACAATGTATGTAAGAGACCTGAAAATGATGTGTATTTTATTTAAGTGACCATTCTTGATTATTTTCAACATGAACCTAATTTCCTACCCTTAAGAGAAACAAAAGAAATAATTATCCGATGAAATTGTTCCACACGCGGAAAATCATGTGACCGGTTGATGACCACGGCTTTCTTTAAAAGCAAATCAAATTTCTTAATTTTTTTTTCTTTTTTTTTTTTCTTTGGCTTGCAATAATAAAAATGCATCAACAAGTCATCTTATGCTGAAAGAGACCCTTCTAAATGTCGGAATGAATTGCCCACACAAAATAATGGTATCTTCTGTTTATTCAAAATTGTAAGTCTGTCAAATTATTTTAATTAATTGCAAAAAAAAAAAAAAAAAACCCTATGAACGAAAACTCTTTATATGGAGAGTTTTTAAAATACTTGAACGGAAGTGATTGGTGGAAACTTCAGGCTTACATAAGGAAAGTATATACCTACAGAGGATTGCTAGCTTAAAAAATATAACCATTAAACAGAAGAATGAAGCTTGTCTAATTCAATATTTTGTTTTTGTATTTATTGTAATGTTATGATTTTTCTCATTTAACAGTTGGTTTAGTTTTTTTATTATAATTTTTTTTAAACTCGTATTATTGTCTTAATTGAATTTCTTGTATGTACTAGAATAAGTATTTAATCTGAATTCTTAGTGGCGGACTAATAGAATGCCCTTTTTTTAAAAAGTATAGAAACCAAATTTGATATTTAGGTTTCTCATTGAAATTAATAAAAAACATAGTATTTGGTTGAGCAAAAGAGGGGTTTCGGGGAGGGATTGAAAATTTTTACTGTAATATGTTTGCTAAAAAATAATAAAATTAATTTAAGGAAAAACGCATTATAAGGAATAAATGTACGAATGTAACTAGGATGGTGAGCGCTTCCCCCACTCTTTCTTTCTGGTGAAGTCTTTCACGGTCGTTGCTCTCGCCAGTTTCTTGTGCACTCTTCTTTAACGAGGCTTGTGAAAGCCGTTGGATTACGCAGCTCCTGCGTGGCGGAAACCAGCCTTCTTCGGCACCGGCGAAGAGATCTGTCCGCACCCCTACAGCGAGTCCCCTCTCGAAATATGAAGTAGGATTTAATTTGATACGAGGACGGAAGCCTGTTTAGGCGTGATAAGGAGACAGAAGCCGCACAACAGACGAAACCCAAGCCTTCACCCCTCCTTAAGTTTACTTACCCCCGTCTTTCTTCAACCCTACACTCCTTAATACTCCCCCCTTATCTTATGATCTAACAAAAACAATGGGATGAATTACACATTTCTATGTGATTACAGGGCCTCTCTGCATATGGATTAGCTAGCAGAACCCCTAAGGACAACTTCACAGCAAAACTACCAAGTATTTAACAGATTTTGTCCGTAACATTCTCACTTACTCTCCACATGGATCGATATTAGTGTTAAATATGATAATCCATATTCCACGTATCAGTATCTCTTCATATTCGACTCAGGGTTTTGTATTTTCCATCATGATTCTATTATTTTATGTATTTATTTTAATTATTTTACAAAGGTAGGGCATATTTAATTAATCAACGGCAGAAAAGACGATGATGAAGCTGTAATACATTTCAGGGTAAAATGCAACCCAGAAATCCCCCCGAGGGGTGGTGGGGGGAGGATTACGTCAGAAAAAAGAGGCTAAATGACACAGATTTTTTCTCCCCCCCTCCTCTCGAACCCCCTTTCTCTCTCTATTTCTTCCTCTCTTATTATATATATGTATATAAGAGAAAAAAGAATCCTCTTGGTCACGTCCTCCAAGTGCGTCTTCTAACTTTCGAATTTCTTATTATTATTAGAACATTATACGTGTAAATAACCAAAAGTTTATTAATTCATTAGGAAAATTAATAGAATGGACTTTTTTAACTATTTAGAATTAACTCAAAAAATTTACGAAATGTTGGGTATTATTTTAAAAGTAGATTTAAATAATAATTAGGTGTATTATACCTTTTATAAATTAATGAACGAATGCAGTTTTGTAACTACAGTATTTTATAACTATTGATTGATAACACGTTGTTATGGAATGATATTATATAACTATCTAGATTTTAATGAATATTTATTTTTCTAGATTATAGCATTTTAGCCATTTTACTTAAGAAAATCAAGCTAATCAGGATTGAACATTTTATAACGAAATAAATATACAATAAGCCCATTTCAGGGTAACCCGAATAATGATACTTAATATATGTTTACAATCTGGAATCATAATGGATATGAATAATCACGTCTATCAGCGATCAAGTATCCCCTACTTATTTAGAAGCCAAAATCCATAAAACTCAAAATGTAGCTCTTTTCCTTAAATATTCCGTAAATGGAATGAGCAAGAACTTAAATAAAGTTATACGAATTGAAACAAACTTCCATCACTTGATCTTCGTAAACTATGACAGATTACCCATTTTCCATTAAAGATGAACATATAACAGAGTAGATGATTTATTTGCATTTACAAGCAGCGAATTTGGCTACTATATATATATAATAAATAAGAGGGTGGCGAAAAGGATAGTTTACAGCTCATTAACGGTTTGAAAAATTGAGCTTGATTACCAAATTTGGTTTACGTATTTATTTTGAAATTTGCATAAAACATAATGCCGAAAAACAATATATCTATATAAATATGTGAGAGAGTAAAATTTTGAAAGGGGGCCATATTTTTAGCTCTACTATGTAGAGAAGTGAAGATTTCAAACGTTGCGTCATTCCGCGTGGATAGCTTGATTTTCATAAGGGAAATTTACTAAAATCAATAATATCTTATCTATTGGCGCAGCGAATATGTCTATATCGTTTTATATAAAGAACATAGGTAAATGTAAATGCATTTTTTTAAAGATAAACGCAAATAAATGACAATTAGAAATAATAGGGAAGACAGCGCACACACCTACCCCCACCCAATAACGACCGATTAAGGGCCAGGGTAAGGAAATTTAACTTATTTTTCTACTATTAGATGATTTTTGTTGGGGTTCGTTCAAGGTAGATCCAAAATAAAAATACAAATTTGTATTTTTTAAAAAGATTATCTGCCAACGTTTCGGCTAACATTGTAAGCCGAAACGTTGGCAGGTAATTCTTTGTTAAAAAATACATTTTTTTAAATTTGTGTTTTTTGATCTACCTTGACCGAACCCCAACTAAAATCATCTAAGAATAATATCTACGGTCAACAAACTCTCCTTTTGAAAATTAAACTGTAATGAACATAAAATAACGATTTATTTCTGATAAGAACACTATTAATAATTACATTCGACAGATTCTGTGTACGCAAGTTAATATAAATGAAATTAATATGTAAGGGATACGTTTGGGATTCAGAGGTACAGCTGAACATGAATGCATTAAGTGTTTGTCGAAGAGGATTATATATATATAAAGTTTTTATTTTTAATTAAGAAGACATAATACATACATGTATTATATTAAATTAAAAATTGCCTTGATCTCGTATGACGCAAATTAAAATATAATTATCATGAAGATGACAGTCCAATGTCAATTTTAATTTGTTTTTCTCTGCACCGTCATATTTAAAAACGTCTATTGTTAAGTATCTCGGGCGTCTATGAATCAATCTCTTATTAACCTAATTAGCCTTCACAATTCATACTTATTATCGTTTATGTAATTAGACAAATTTATAAAATACAAACTAAATAAGAGGCATTGAATGAATCTCGAATTATCTTCCTAAACTTTTTGATGTAAATACTTTTAGGATTAAGTTTAAAAAAAAACAAAAAAAACTATGCAGTTTTCCAGAAAAATTCGGAAAAAATCCGCGTCAACTAACTCGATATCTTCAATTAGGCCGTGAATCTAATCTGTACGCTTTATTCTTATAAGCAACTCCTCTTGAGTCACATTCATTGAAGCCATAGTAAGGGAAATAAGAGGCAGTCGTTCGAGAGAGGGAAAAAAAAAACCCCGAACAATAAATCAATCGTTAAGGACAAACACCCTCTACGAATAAAACGTGTATATAAATAGGTAAATACTCAAGTAAATAAATTACATGCGTTAAATGGACTCTACTCCTTCCGAACCCCCCGAGTTGAAAGGTGGAACAAAGGCTTTTTGTTGCAGGTTTCCGTGCTCGATATCTTCCTGCAGGCTGTAAAACGATACCATGGAATCCAGCCCATGGGCTTCATTTACATTAGCAATGGTTCCGCGTCATCCGCCTCATGGGTACATAAGATTTCCTCTTCCGATAGACATTCCAACGACTGAAAGACTGTCACTCTGGAGTCGCGTGAACATAAATATGGACATATCAATGACTATTTTCCTCTATAAGTTATTATAGAACAAGCCTTAGTGATTTTTCTACGTGCCCTCATTGTCCTTCAAGGTTTGTAAAATCAAATTTATTATCGAATTTGTTCTTAATGCCCAATTGAATGAAAATAAAAAACCTGCAGAGTGAACATAGCGTGATTCAAGTTCAGTTTTGATAAAATGCAAACTTTCTATAGTCTGAGAAATAGTTCCTACTTCTGAGTACTGTAACAAAGTAAATTGTGGCTTCAAAATATCCTTCGCATAAAGTATTCCTCAGACAAATTAAAAATTTGCTTTTCTCAGAATTAAACTTCAAATTGTATCAAGGAAGAGCTAAATAGATTTCCCATATTTCATTAGATGTAAGCATTATTGAGAATAAATAACTTATTAGGTCTTACTAGCCAAAATAACAATGGGGGTAAAAAGTAGCTTCACTGAGGCTTGCTTTAAATTAACAGGGAAAGTAAAATGGGTGATGTCGCTCAACATTCCTATTTGTATTCTTAAATATCCTCTTGGTATGCAATTATCATTAAAACATGACTTAATTGTTTTCAAAAACTATTAGTTTCCTTCATAACACTAACTGGAAGGCTAGGACTGGCGTCGAAAAGGACAGAGGCCCAACGGATGAGATCCGTAAGTCCACAAGAGGCAACTCATCTGAAAGAGTAAACCATCACAGCAACTCCAAGGTTAGGGGGCGCACCGGACCCTGCCTCTGGAAAAACTACCCAGATCTGCGTGAGGCAGGTTTGGATTTATGAGGTATGGCCAAGTGCATAAAAGTATTACATGATTTGTCTGAAGATCCCTCAGATCTATAAAATATAAGTGTGCGCGTGTGTATTTATGTATGTATGTACATTCTAACTAATGAATTGCCATTGCGAGCATTATTTCTCGAAAAGCGGATTTCCTGAAAGTCAATCTATACGTACTACAGTAAGCTGGAGGCTCCGACCGATTTCCGTGGAGCCTCATGTGCTGAGGAGGCAAGAAGAAGACATGATTGCCTCCCCACGGACCGGACGAGCCCAGATACACAATCCTCTGATTCCGTTGTCGGGCGGGGTGGAGGGAGATCTAGGAAGGGGGAGGGGTGTGGCCGAGCTCGCGCGCATGCTCCCCCTCCCGTCGATAGCCAGCCGGCTCCTCCCTGCAGGCCGCCTGCGATTTATTCCCGCAGCTATCGCGTAGTATACGCTCCCATCCGGAGAGAGGGGAGGGTCGCTCCAATGGGAAGTGCCCTCCAGATAAATGGGCTCCATTGAAGCGTACTTCAATCAAGAACTTCTCACATTTGCTCAATACTGTGTCTTACAGACCAATAAAAAGAATGAAATATCAGTTTGCATTGAACTTAAGGGTTTGTTGGATTAAATTGTGTGGTTCTACTTGTCTGTCTACAATCAAACGTTTTTGTCAGTTAATAATTAAAAGCAACGTCAAAATTTCGAATAAAAAAAAACTAAGGTCAATTACTCCTAAGCAATAATTAGATTTTTTTTTTTTATTTGGTGTTCGGGCAAAGTAGACTTCGACAGTCATGAAAATAGAATCTTGGTGACACGACGTTCCCTCTCGCCTTCATGATAGCCCTGAAGATGGCTTACAATGTACGCCGAAACGTTGGCAGATAATTTAAAAATATACATTTTTTTAAATTTGTATTTTTTTTTTATCTACCTTTACCAAACCCCAACTAAAATCATCTAATAAAAATGAGTTTTATTACATCAAGATAATGCNAACATTTTTTTTTTTTTTTTAAAGAAAATCAATATAAATATCTAATGAAAAAGGGAAATGGGAAATATTAAACCTTAAAGGGTCAAAATTTATAAAAATAATTATTTTAAATGATTTTTTATTCAATATTTACCAAAGTTATTTTTTTTACAAATATTTAATGTATTTCGTACACTTTCAGTCTGTTTATTTTGCAGTCTGTAGCTAAATATAAAAGCCCTCCCTCACCCCCTTCAAACAAACATACTCTATGTTTTATTTATACTAGATAAGACAAAACTCTGTATTCACACATAAATGTCTGACTGTTTTAAGTTATTTGTGAGGAAACTCTTGACATTGAGGAATTACTGACTTACGACGATACATTGCTAATTACCATGAAAACATAACGTATGTATAAATATTTTATTTTGTTGTGGTTTTTAATCCCACGTAAATTATTATTTTTTTTTTAAACAATTAATGAGAGGGAACAGAAAATAAAAAACTATCTGTCCTCGCCAGGAATCGAACCTGGACCTCCTGCTATCCGGGCTGGAATGCAAATTAATCCATTACACCACAAGGAC
>KZ807494.1:296133-310449 GCA_000696205.2 Oncopeltus fasciatus | reverse complement strand
TATAAAATATTGAAAATTATTAAATTATCTGCAATCTCTATAATAAATATTTGATATTCAGACGTATTAAAGAGAGTTCGGATAAACTACCCTAGGGTACAACCTTTGTTTCAAAAGCTATTAGTTAGCTTGTATTTTAAATGATGTCATTCAATAAGGGGAAGGGTGGGAAATGGTTGTGAAATTCCGATTAGTCTCAACAGCTACTATGTTCAAAAATACTTGGTCAAACACAGGCTGAGAAACAGGGAAAAGACCATTTTTCAAGGGGAGATAGCTCACGTTCGTCAGGCCTTAGCAAGCGGTTCATAATAAAAGATCGTTAATCTTACTCCCTTCGCCATTCAACAGCCCCCTCCACTAACAAGTACCCTCCCGAATTAGTGATCATGTCAATAGTGATTCCAAAAGCCAGTGTCCATTATTCACTAGTTCATTTTCTTCTCGAGTGATAACTGTTGCAATCAATCGGGGGGTGGGGACCGCTCCAAATAATTCCACAAGAGTTTATTTTAGTCCATATTTAATAATATACTTTGATTTTTTCAATTCTTTCAATTAAAAATTTTAAGTATTAATTAAATTTATTTGAGTAATTCAAAAAAGTTCTTTGAGAGCACGTATGATGGAGATCGGCGAAGACTACGAGAACAAAAATTGTAGATTTTGTAAATATTATTTTTTTGTGGTATTTAATCTAACGTAAATTTTAATAATTTTTAGTGCAAGGGAACAGAATAAAAAATCTAACTGTCTCAGCCAGGACTCGAACCTGGATCTCTTGCTATCCGGGCCGGTGCACTTACCAATTTTTAGTGCAAAGTTTAATAGTTTTTAGACTCTCGACACTAGTGCGGGGAATTTAATAACATATCAGACTGGTCACGGTAGCATAATTGGTAAATGCACCAGCACGGATAGCAGGAGATCCAGATTCGAGTCCTGGCTGGGACAGTTAGATTTTTTATTCTGTTCCCTTGCACTAAAAATTATTGTAGATTTTGATTTGTCATGGAGGTAAAACGCTGAGATCGAAAGGTATCCATATTACAGTAAATACTTTCTAGTTGATAGTAGTGGATACAATAGAATTTGTAGTAGATAATTTGCTGGGACAAGTCAAACATAAATTCAAAGTAATTTACGGTTTACAATTTATCTAGTTTAAGTACAGAAGGTTCGCTATGAATGAAGGTTGCCCACTTTTGTTTCGTCTCCCGCTCACTCTAACACAAAGAATTTATTTACTGGTTGGAGATACAAAGCTCAATGTATTCATCTTGTCCCACATCAACATGTGTGCAACCATTTTGCAATATTAAATATTCAACCCTTAATTTCGTTTATGGGCCTACTTATGAACTAGGGTTATCAAAACGGTCAGAACCTAAATCCCATTCAAATTCTCTTTGTCTGTTTCCGATGAATTACGTGTGATGTTCATTGAACAGATTTTTTTTAAATTATTATTCTATTTTTAGAATGTATTGAAACGTAAAAAATCAATTTTTGAGTTTTTAGGGGCTATAATTTTGATTTATTTGGTCGATTATTATAGGTTATTTTATTTTAAGAAAATAAAGCAGAAATACCATTTCCGCTCAAAATTTTTTTATAAAATGTTTATAATAGTAATTACGATATATTATTTATGAATAAAATGAAATCCGATCGGGTCACAATCCTGGCGGTGCAGATTCAAGACCCGCCCTGGAGAAGATTTTATCGAGAAAAAAATTTGGCCAGAGCCATGGATATTAAGAATAGGTATGCTTTATGTAAATATACCCTCCCTTCATGACCCTAAGAGCTTGAAATAGAGGTAAAAACAACGTCATTTACATTTTGGAATCTCCCACAATAAAAAGCTATTTGATGTAAGAAAAGAAAGGCAGAGGAAAACTAAGGGAATAAAAAGTGTAGATTTCAATAAATTTTAGAAACTGAACAAATACAAGGTCGAGAGAGGTTACCAATTGGCTGCTTTAGGAGTTTTAAATTTTCACTCATAATTTAACACTGTTAAATCATTTGACTAAGCACTCAAAAATTTAAGCACCGAATCAGCAAAAATGGAACGCTCATTCTAAATTTCATTAAATTCGGTTCAACCGTTTTGGAGAAAAACAAAGTAGAGAGGACACACAAATCATATCCTCCAAAAAATGTGTTGTTTTACCTTTCAAGACAAGTAGAATCAGAAACGAATGATAAAACTATACAAATTGTTATTCGATTGTTTTTAATTATTAAAAACTGTTCATATGTGAATAGNATAAATGTGTCAGATTCTCCAAAATTAGACGCAGCATTTTCGTTTTTCGTAATTTTTTTTCTCGAGCGTTTCCTTTATCTATTCACATATGAACAGTTTTTAATAATTAAAAACAATCGAATAACAATTTGTATAGTTTTATCATTCGTTTCTGATTCTACTTGTCTTGAAAGGTAAAACAACACATTTTTTGGAGGATATGATTTGTGTGTCCTCTCTACTTTGTTTTTCTCCAAAACGGTTGAACCGAATTTAATGAAATTTAGAATGAGCGTTCCATTTTTGCAGATTCGGTGCTTAAATTTTTGTGTGCTTAGTCAAATGATTTTAGTTAATGATTTTGGTTGTTATTTGAAAGAATATTATGTGATGCTCAAGTGTTTTCTTGAATCTACGGCTAGCAAAGATGCCTCGTACGATTGTTTGCTGTTAGTTTATGTTTAAGTGGTTATTGTCTGGAGGCTTTCAAATTCAAATATTTTATAATACTCAACTATTTTTCATAGCATGTTAAAAATTTTACCAGGCCATTTCAGTTTAGAGTTAGAGGTTACTTTTTACTCTGGAGAAAAATGGGAAAACCGAGCACCAAACCAAAGACTGTGCATAGCAAAAACATCCGTTTAATATAGGCAATAACATCTGAAACAAAGATAAACAAAACTATACAGCAAATTACTAATAATACGGAAAGTCTTTCTTCGAGAAAGGATTCGTTAGAACTCTCACCTTTGATCAAGTCTACTTGTCAGCCTAAGGTACGCAAAGAACCAGTAAGGAAGAATGAAACAACTGAGAACTATTTTCTATTGCAAAATAAAAGGTAGGTAACAGAGAAGCAGAAGAGACCATTTGAGAACAATCAGCCATTACAAAATCAAACCTCAGTGACAGAGATCCGAAGCAGATCAAGGGAATACTATCCTGCTTTGCTAGGTATGAGTACCATTCCTCCATCTACTTTCCCTGACACTTTAGCTGGTTTTGTTGAAGCAAGCACTTTTTATGAAAGGTTACTGGGGCGATTTTTTTAAAAATGAATTAAATAAAAATTTTTTGAGTACAATGAGTGGTAGATTTCTATTCCCAAAGATCACTTATGAGTACAGTAAATACTTTTCTGAATATTTTTACTTTACATTAGAAGTATTAGAATTTTACCGAGAAGTTAATCTATCTAAGATGAACCCGACATTAGATTTGAAAGTTATCTATTCTATTTGTGGAGAATTTGAACATAAAAATCCGCGAATTGTCGAACAGAGTATTAAACTAAAGAATGATCTTATTGTTTTAAGCAAAGAATTCTTCAGGAAAAGTCAAGCATATACTTTTTTTTCCAAAGATGAAGAAATTCTTAGCAAAGCTATTTTAACTAATGAGAAAACTCTTTTAAATTAGATTAATACTTTAGGATTGTTTAAAAAACAGATTAAAATTCACCTTGAATCTGGAAAAAAGGCTGAACCTCATGAAATTAAACCGTTTCAAATAAACTTCATGTTTTTGCAAGAAAGATTTCAGCAGATGAAAGATTCTAAGGAAAATTTAGAAAATACAGTAAATGGAAAAAAAGAGTCCCTGAAAGTTGTAAAACATTATTTGCAGTCTTTAAATAAGGAAATGTTTGATTTAAAGAAGAAAATAGATGGGATAAAACTGTCACTCCTTTCTTTTGGGGAGGATGCAAAGAGTCAAAATATGATAACAATTAAGGGGCTCACTGTTCTTGGGTCACCTTCTGACTGGTATGAAGATATAATGTTAGCCCAAACCTGTATGCTCTAGAAAGCCAATGAGATTTTTAAAGCTCTAAAGAATAACACTCTTACATAGTGTCATTCAACATAGCAGCCTTAGCCAGTAGCCAGTCACACTAATCTATAGAAATCTATAGTCAAGAATGTGATATAGCACACTTTCAGAAACTACTGAGACTATTTCTTTATTGAAAAAAGATTAGTTCTTTATTAATCACACAAAATGACTACGTACTTCATAGAAATTTTGAATTACTTTGGATGTATATATCTTATATAATGATGATATATCTTTATTACTAGTTTAACCAACTCAGTCAACTCATCAATANTTATAAAATTTACTTGTGTAACACATGTAGATAAACTTATATTCATGTTTTTAAGGCATTTGGAACAAAAAACCTCCATTTCCATTATTTAAACCAATATCTAGAACAATTATACTAGTATTTTAAAATTTATTTAAGAAGTTTTTATTTTGTTTTGAACTGTAAATATTGTATTTTAAGAATAAAATAATTCAGACTTAGCCAAATAATTCAATATCAACCCAAATCCATTATAAATGAGTTCATGCTCTCTAAACAGTTGAACTACTTAAGACTCACAGAAAGTAAGAAGCACATATATATATTATCAATTTTTAGGTATTTAACCAACTTCAGTACCGTTCATTATAGGTTATGAAAATGTTCTTTTGTTATACCTATTATTTGGTACTTTCATAAAATGATTAACGATTGGCTTGAAGTTGGACTTGAAACATTTATGTGTGTTCATTGTTGTAGTTAATTTAATGTGTAAATGGAAGGTTGGTGACACAAATATATACTTATATACTTTTAATTATTACATTAAAATTTTGATTGTTGTCGGTTAAAAAATAGATAAATTACTTGTTAATTTATTAGAAATATGTCTAGTTATTTAAATTGACTAAAAAGTATATTTGAATACTAAGAATATGTATCAAAAATTTAATTTCAAATTTTTATTTTATTGAAGTGTATAATAGTAGTCGTTTTAAGGAACTGTTCAATGCAGACTTAAATTTATTTAAAAGTGCAATAAGAGATTATTGATATACATAATTTTTATTTTATATCCAAGAACTATATCTTCACATTAACAAGCTTAATTTAAATAACTATAATTAAAAATAACCATTTAATAATAGTTTAGTATTAATTTATACAGTGTAGCACAGAGTTAAATATCAAGCTATAAATTAACTACTCAGTAAACAAAAATATATAAAAACATATATCTGACAATATACATAACTAAAAAAATTACAATATATTATGTCCATGTAATTATTCAGATATAACACTTCTTTCTTTTAAAAAACTTAACATGGGATTACATACCACAATTAATTTCATTATTTAAAAAATACTCATTTTAGTTATATGTTTTTCTCAATTTTACAGTTCTCACTAATTAAAAAAAAAAAAAAAAAATTCTTAGTAGCTTACTCAGCAATCATTTTGGCTTGGTTGTGAGGGAATTAAATTCAGGATCTCATGCTCATCACTCATTTACAATGTCACAAATATAGTATTTTACCATTAAAATGAAATATGTATTTTTATATTAAATAAAGAAAAGGAAAGGAGGTAATTAACCATTTAGTGTATGAGTACACCAACAATAGAGTGGCAAATAGAAATGTTGGCATTAAAGAATAAATTCTTATATATTTTTTCATACAAGACATTTTTTTTTAAATTTACCTCAACTATTAATGCATTCTTAAAAAAACAAAAATATTAGGATAAGCATCAATTTTAGTTTTTATGTTTAGGAAGAATGGGAATTTCTTTATTTATATTTAAAAAATGTTTATTGATTTCATTCTAAATAGCATTATAAGGTTCAAACTTGCATCTTAATTAAAAATATATGAATTATTTGATTTGTGATTATCACCTTTCTATTTTTTTAAAATCACTTTTCTTATAATTTAATTACCCGCATTTGGTATTAAATTAATTACTGTGTATTTTGTAATTTACTATTTGAAATTATGACACAAAAGGGATGGGAATGTTTCTAATAGGTGCAAAACGAATGCGCAATCTTATTTTGTTCTGGAAGGGTTACATTCCCTTAAGAAATAAGAAATGTAAATTACAGTAATAAACAGTGAGTTTGTTATTACAATAAAAGAAAAAAGTGGCCTAGCAGTTATAGATTATGGAATTCCAAAGGTTTGTGAAATTTATGTAAATAAAATTGAAACATATTTTATAGGGGATGTCGGAACGGTGGTAACTATACGGAAATCATTAAAGGATAATTATGAAGCTGAAGTGAGAAATGCAACTATACTGAAATTAAGCCTTATCCCCAGTTGAACTTGTCTGATTTTTTTCTTCAATGAAGAGTGGTCTCTAATCAGGGCTGTATATTCCTAAATGCATACCAGATATTTTCTTGGTCATTACCAACAGAAGGGCAAAAATAATATCTTTTTGCAAAAAACCAGAAGAAAAATGCTCCGAGAGTATTGAACCTGGAATGTATGGATCAGTAGTCCACAGCCTGGTCATTAGGCTGTCTGTGACACTGATTTAAACAGGAAATTTAAATAAAGAGATTAAAAAACAATTAGAAACATAATAGTATTTGTTAAAAAAATATATTGGAAAATAATTAGACAAAATTTCTACGTAATACATTTTTGAAGTTGTAACAAGTAACACGTAATCGATTACTGAAAATTATGTTACATTGTGGGGCACCAGGGTACCTCATGGGATCC
The DNA here is from genome assembly GCA_000696205.2 of Oncopeltus fasciatus. Taxonomy (NCBI): domain Eukaryota; kingdom Metazoa; phylum Arthropoda; class Insecta; order Hemiptera; family Lygaeidae; genus Oncopeltus; species Oncopeltus fasciatus. The sequence goes on along the minus strand of KZ807494.1, from coordinate 303,644 downwards.
GTTCCAGTCTCACAATCCTGGCGCTTCGGGTTCAAATCCCGCCTAGAGCAATCTTCTATTTATTAGTAAAAGCTTGTCTCGAGCAATGGATGTTTAGAATGGGGTAGCAACCTGTAGTTAGCCCCTCCCTCCATGACCCTATATGGTTTAAAAGGAGACTGAAACTTTTATATACATAAAAAAATATATGGAACATTATGATTAAAATATATAGACCAGAACCAGAACTACTTTTAAGTAAATCGGGAATTTCCACAGAAAATGTGCAAAGAAATTTAAATACTAAACAATTTTAATTATAGTTAACAATCTGTTTTCTTCCAGCATTTAATATGTTTTTTTTTTTTTTAAGTCTGACAAACCCCCTTTGTTATACTTATTAAAAATTCACATATATACTACATATTTCATAATATTTTTTTTCAATAAAAATTATTGAAAGTTCATTTACTACCTTCCAGAATTACTATTATTATTTCTTTAGAAAATAAGAATGAGGTATAACTAGTATTACTGTAAAAGAAATAAAATCTTCAGGCTTTTTGACAGTGTAGGATTTCAAATAAAAGTGTTAGTTAAAGAAAATATGATTAATTTTTAATATAACATAACTTTGTTTATTTAATAAGGAAGGATCTGACATTAATGGAGGTAAGTAGCTTCACATTGTTCTGTAGAAGGCTCATATAAAAATTATCAAAGACCTGATCACAAGTATCAGTAACTGGATATATGATGATTTTATGCACCAGATGGATGGGATCCACAAAAATATTTGGAAGTCAGACCCACAGAAAGATGCCCTTGGGGAAGGCTAATGTTAACTTGAACAGACATCTCAGGTTGGGACAGAAGGGCAAGGAACTTAGAGCCATGAAGCCAATTACCGGAGACCATGTTGCCTGAAAGGAGTGCACAAGACACCTTCATACTGAAGGGGGTAACAATAAAGAAAATAAGAATATCAATGGATTTTGGTTCTAAATTAATTTCCATTTCTTCCAGTAAAAATAAAAGATGATTTGGGTCATTCATATATTATAAAAATAATTGTGCAGTAAATTAGTGACTTATAGAAAAAAAAAAAAAAGAAAAAATGAATTAGATAAATAAGTTGATACTCCCTGAGTATAGGCAGGTGATAACACAAGTTAATCCCTGAGAGAGGAAGGTCTAGCTCTCAGCTGAGGCCAAACTTATAAGTTTATTTTCTTTAATGTCTGAAGACAGAGCACTGAATAAATATTTTTTAACATAGATACCAATATATATCCCCATCCCATGGTCCTAAATGGTTACATTTTTTAAGAGAGAAAAAAGTTAATGTCTTTTTTTTTCTTAACTAAACTAATAATAAATTCTTTCATACACATTTGAAGCACTTAAGGTCATATTAAATATCTGAATATATTATAGAAATTTCAAAATAAGGGGTGAATAAAAAAATGATCATTTTTTCAAATAAATATTTGTATTATTATGTCTCTGATACTAAATATAATTAGTAGTACTTAAGGTATAATCCATTGTTATCTACCGCTATTAGCCATCTGCTATCCAATTGCTCAATCCCACTCTGATACCATTCCTTGGGATGGCTCTCAAAGAACTCTAGAACGGCAATTTTAACTTCTGCAAAAATATCTAATTTTTTCCCTTTAAGAAAATGGGCCTTGGATTGAAGCAAGTAGTAATCCGATGGTGCTCCGATCTGGACTATAAGTAAGAGTTCGAACCCATGGAGTTGTTTAAACTTTTATTTGGCTTGACAAGAAGTGTAGGGTGACCATTATCTTGTTGGAATATAACTTCTTTTCAGTTGATCAATGCAAGATTACGCTGAGGCAACTTCACATACAATCTTCCATTGTTAGTAGTAGGGTTCAAAATTCATAGAGCATGAATGGGGAATGAATTGATGATGAATAAGGCCTTCAAAATTAAAAAATTGCAAAACATTTGACTCTTTCTTTCTTTAAATTGCCCACATGCAGCAACCCAAAAAAGTGTGACCCAATCTAGCTCTATTGCTTATAGGTATTCAGATTTCTCCAATAAACCCACTTTTCATCATAGGTGAGAAATCTTTTATCAGAAGGGTTTTCAATAAATTTTCACAAATTTCTAACCTCATAGCAGTCGACTGCTTTTTTTTCACAAACCCCATAGTGAATAAATGGCAACTAACAGTACCTTTCGATACACCGCATTCCCTGGCAAGTTCATAAATACTTGTGGATAGATTTGACTCAACAGCTTCCATATATATCAATATCCATTAATGGCCTAAAATAAATTAATACCAATTTAATAATAATAATTTCCGTCGTATCTCCAGTCCTAATTTTTTCAAACCAATGCCTAGTGCGTTGGTTTAGGAAACTTTTCCTTTCATATTTAATAATTTCACGAGTTACTTCAGCGGTTGTAAATTTTTTTTTACCAGTAATGCTTTAAATTTTCGAAAATTTTTAGGACACTATCATGTTTCTTCTTTGAAACAAATTACTAAAGAGGGGGGTTTTTTTTTTTGGTTTTTTTCCAAGAAGCCGAATGGGATTTAACTAACTTTGAGAATGCTTAAAAAGGATTATTAAGTGTTGGTAAGTATTAAATATGATTAAAACATTTACAGTCCATGAAATCTTNCTAATTTTTTTTTTTTTTTTATAAATCCACTTAAATTAAATTGTTAAATTATACTCTTTTAAATTGCTCCGAGACATTATTTTTGAAATGAATTTTTTGTCTCTATTCTCTTTATATAAAAAAAATTATAACGTGAAATTTAGTTTTTCTTAAGGATGTTCAGTTTTCCTTAGATTGTTGTTTATAGTGCAATATTTCAAATTTATCCTTTTCTCATTATTATTAACTGAATTTCCATATAATTATTCTAATATTTACTTTATAAAAATAATATGAATTAATTTGAATACTTTCAAGTAATTTAATGAATACAAAAAAACTTTTCTGTTATGTGACAGGTTTGTAATGGTGCCATAGCCTCTGACAGAAGGCATTCAGCAAATAAAATATTAACGTGAAAGTCTCATTATCTAATTCCAGTGAAATATTTAAAAATAATACCAAAATGCATTAAATCTTCAACCTTTATCTTCAGTTAGAAGTACTAATTTTTATAGAACAGCTTAATGAAAAATACATATAATTTCATTTTTATATTTGTGAATTGCTTTAAAAAACTCAATTGCAGATGAATAGCTTAATATATATGTATTTCCTTGTTTTTGGTTTTAGAGTGTGTAGTTGGAAAATTCATAAATAAAAAAGTTAAAGATAAAACTTATTATCTAAATTGAAAATTTTAATGAATACTTATAATGGTTATTATTTTTATTTGAAAAGTAAAAATTAATTGCCAACTCCATTTTATGTATCTAGGAAATTAACAGCTACAAGGAGAATTGGGACTCTGGTTTTGTTTAGAAAAGTTTTTTTGGGTAGATTAACCCAAATTGAGATCAGATGAGTAGGGGTGGTAAAATGAGGGGACAGTTTTTTTATTTTCAAAGATCTTAAAAAAAATTGTTTTAAATACTTATCAGAATGATTAGGAAGGGTTTAATGTTATATTTAGAATGTTATATTTAGAGACAAGACCCACAATACAATAAGATACAATTTACATAATATACATTTTATTTCTCTCCCTCGCGAATTATTTGTTACATGTTTCTTTAATTCCTTATAACTTTAAATATTAAATGCATGAAGTCAAAATGAACAAAAATAGTTTACAAGGACAGATTTATCAGAAATTTCCCTGTTTATAAATGTAAAAATTACAGAATTTAATTTAAGTGTAGAAAAGAATGGATGAGTTAGCACCAATCAGATAATTGCTGAAACTAAGTTTAATCATAATTCAATATATTACAAATGACTAAATTGGAAGACAAATAAAGAGAAGCTAAACAAATCATACACAGTTTACAAAATAACATAACTTTTTATTGTTTACAAGCATATTGTAAAATCAGTCGAAGCTATGTCAACAAAAAAAAAATTAAAAACATAATTTTATTAAATGAATCACAATAATAAGGTGTCACTATGATGACATGACTAAATAAATCAATATATTATTTTTAAAACATAAATATAAAGCAATATATCATTTTTACAGGCACAAAAATGTGAAAATAATTTGAAAATAAACATTTATTATTAATTTTGGGTTGGACGAAAAAATATAATAATGGTAACAGAACAAAAATAAATTATTGTTGTTTTTCATGAGAAGCATCACCTCCTCCATCTTCATCAGAATCAGGTGGTAATCTAAAAAGATCTTCTCCAGTAAAGTTTCCAGAATCGACAAATGTCTGTCTAAGTTGATGTAAGAGACTAGGATTTTCATTTTGCAATTGCCTAGCCAAATTCTGGCCACTGAAAAAATAAATAAATAAAATTTAAAAAAAAATAAAACAATTTAAAAAAAGCTTGATTTCAATTAAATAAATTAAAAATAAGAGTAACACACCCACACACACACACACAAAAAAAGAGCCCGAAGGGTCTCCAAGATTTACGATTAGGTCAATATTTAATTTATGTTATCTTCAGGCCTCTTCAAATTAATATTTCATTCAGGCTAAATGTAGGGCTTTTTCTATAACTACCTCTCATTCTGTTACAAGAATGAGATAAGACTGCCAATATACATCTCATCCTACCTTACTTCAGCACAGATCCAAAAAGAACATCATCAAAAGAAACAGAAAGATACTGAGTTCAGAACTCTTATGTGTGTGTGAGAGAGAGAGAGAGAGTGAGAGAGAGAGAGAGAGAGAGAGAGACCACAATAAGCCTATGGCATAATTAAGTGTGATATAAATAAATAATAAGCAAGAAAAATAGATCAGACAACAGTAAATAAGGATAAAATAAATGTATTTTTTTTTTGGAAATAATAGAAAACACTATAATTTTTATTCTATAAAGGCAAGAATAAAAAAGGAGATAATACATAAATTGATTACTGATGTAAATAAGTAAATGGAAAAAGAATATCATAATTTGGAGGTAAATTTGTTGACCGCCAAGTTTTATGAAGAAAGAAAGAAAAATAAATTTTATTCTGGGACTTAAATAACAAAGAGGTCACAGCTGACAGTATAGCTGATTCTGATCTAGTTACAACAATAAAAATTAAAGTACTAATAGATAATAGGCAAATAATATAAAATATTTTGAACAGAACTATGACAACATATAAAACTTATTTTACAAGCATGGAAATAGAAGAAATAAGTAATCAAAATAAAAAACTAAGAAATACAGGTAAAAAAAATAGACGCACAAAAATAAAATTGGTACTACGCAAGAAAAAACAATGAAACTCAAAACTAATAAAATAACAATTAATCATGATAAAATAAACAAAATACAGTTCAGCATTTCCTGATACCCAATTGTACGGAGAGGAGATGTTGAAATAGCTGGGATTTAAAGGATGCATGGGAGGAGGAGCGACAAATAGTTAGAGGGGTCGAGTTCCAGAGACTGAAGGATTTGATGAGAAAGGAGCGACTAAATGCAGCGGATTTAAAAGGAGGAGGATAAAGGTCAGAATGGGTGGGGTGGGAAAGTACGGAAGATTTGAAAGATCATAGCAGTAGGGAATGGGGAAATATGACTTGATAGAGGAGAGAATCAAGGAAATATTGCCTACAGAAAGATGGGTATAACCATCCTGACTCGGAGTACAGCTCTGTAACGTGGGTGCTCCTCGGAGAACCAAAGACAAACCTGATGAAACAGTTTAGCAGAAGCTTAAACCTATCCTCTAGTTCTCCTGTGAGGCCCCCATAAACAGCAAAAGCGTAGTAAAAATGGGGGAATATGAGTGAGGACATAAGGGACTACGATTTTTATGAGGCAGGAGATGACTAGAGTGGCAAAATTGTTGGAGAGTGGAGAAACAGTGACAAGAAATCTGTGAAATATGAGGTTTTTACGAATACTTCTTCCGGGTTCAACCGAGTCTTGAAGTTTTTAGATGCCAAGCTTTCACACATCGTATGATGGCTTCTTCAGGCCTGAATGGAGAATGAGAACCTAATCATTCTCCATTCGGCCCTGAAGAAGCCATCACACGATGTGCGAAAGCTTGGCACCTAAAAATTCCAAGACACGGTTGAACCCGGAAGAAGTATTGGTAAATATGTCTGAGGACCATGAAAGCCTACGTGAACAAATATGAGGTTTCCATAAAAGGGCTAGGTCTGAAATGAAAGGAAATTGGGTGCTGATTAATTGTAAGGGAAAGAATAGGAGGGAGTGATGTAAGCAAGGATTTATACCCAAAAACAATAGCCTGAGATTGTTTGACATTCAGAGAAAGCTTGTTTGTCAAAGCCCAAGAACATATTTAATTTAGATCTTATTAAATTTTTTGAATGGTGGTTTGTAGTTCTTCTGGAGGGAAGGACAAGTAAATTTGGGTATCACCCGCGTAAATGCAATAGGAACAGTGTCTAATGTGAAGGTTGAGACCATTAATATAGGCAGAGAACAGGATGGCAGAGATGCTAGAGCCCTGCGGGATCGCAGATGTAATAGGAAGAGGGGAAGATAGAAGATAGAAACTACTTAGTCGGTCTACCTTGACCGAACCCCAACTAAAATCATCTAATAAGAAACTACTTAGGATCGGCCTGACAGGAATGAATGAAACCAAAGAAGGGAATAGTTGGGGAAAGAAAGGTATTTAAGTTTAGAAAGTAGATGGGATCAATCGTATCAATAAGCTTTTGTGAAATCAAAGAGAACAAAGATTGAGATTTTTCTTTGATCAATTGCAGCTTGGATGTCAGAGGTAATTCTTAGGAGAGCGGTCTGGGTAGAAAAGCAGATTGGAAAGAATCTAGGAGCTTTGCATTTTCCAGGAAAGAAGATATTTGTTTCTGCACCAACTTTTCTAAGGGTTTTGCAAGGATAGGGAGAATAGATATGGGACGGAAATCATTGAAGGAAGAGGGATTGGGAATTATGTTTAAAGGTTTAACTATTGCTTGTTTCCAGGAATTAGGAAAGACTGAGTTCTGGAAGGAAAAGTTGTATATGTGCAGAAGGATAGGAAAGATACTAGGAAGGGTGCCTTTGAAGAGTTTTATAGGAATGTGATTGCAACCAACTGCATTTGTTTTTATATTTGATAACGCTGCTAAAATATCTTCAGGAGTAATGTCAGAGAAAAATAAATTATTTGGGTTAAAATCAAAGCAGGTTGGTAAGGAAATAGAAAGAGGTGAACTCTGGGACAGTGAGGAGGAAGTAAAAAAAAAGTTGAAGTCATCGGGAGAGAAATGAGGAATATTGAGAGAGGGTTTGCACAAGGAAAGACTTTGTAGGATGTGCTTAGGGGTCGGGAGCAGAGGAAAATGCCTCATGGAAGTAAACCAAGCGAGCCTTTCAAGCCTGTGTGTTCCTTGTTTTATAAATTTCCATTTTTTCTTCCATATAGAAAATATGGAGAAAAAAAA
>KZ807494.1:279214-292972 GCA_000696205.2 Oncopeltus fasciatus | reverse complement strand
TTTTTTTTTTTTTTTTTTTTCACAAAAAGTTCCTATGTGGAATTTAGTTGGGGAACTCATTGGGGCACAATAGATGTGTAAATGAGCCATTATTGTTTTTTTTTTTTTTTTTTTCACAAAAAGTTCCTATGTGGAATTTAGTTGGGGAACTCATTGGGGCACAATAGATGTGTAAATGAGCCATTATTGTTGAGAAATGTGTTGTGGGTTAAATAAATAAATTGATAAATTTTCTAAATTTCATAATGGATATTATCAGAAAATACTTTTTTTTTTTTTTCCGACTTTCATTCATTTATTACATTCGGTTAACATGATAACATAAAATTTTTAATCTATCACTATACTATAGTGAAATAATTTGTAATATTCTTTACTAATTTTACTATTTAGACTTTTATCATTAATTTTTAATAGATTATCTTCCTACGTACAGTTTAGAAAGTCTGATCTTCAGTGTTGATTAAAAGAGTAGAGAAATTGATAATAATAACTAAGCCTAGTTTTTAAAAAAATGCTGTCAAAACTACTACAAAAAATTAGTACCTTTTTTCAACTAATATAAAAAATTTAATTTTGCAGCAAAACTAATTATAATTACTTTAAAAACAGAAAAAGTTAGGAAACAACTTCTTTTACAATTTTTCTTGTGTAAGTAGTGGTAACACAAGAAAAGCTGTATCATTATTTGAAGGTTCGATTGTACCTTATCTTTTACAGAAAAGGTGTAACTGAACTTATAAATAAAAAATATAAATGAAAATTATGAAGACTTACGCCTGAAGAAGTGTATGCAAGCTACTTCCACTTTCTTGGTTCATAATAGAACTCATCCTAAAAAGACAATATTATCAAGAAGCAGTAGTAAGGTTATAACTTTTTAATATAGTTTTACCAAATTTCAATTATGATAAAATATATTAGTAAAATATGTTAATACTGTTCTATTAGCTTAGAAAGTGAATTAAGAATTTGACCATTTTAATTAGGGGATTTTACATTTAATTGAATCTAAATGACAAACAATTCCACAGGAAGACATGTTCAATGGTATGAATTTCTATGTAAATACATAAGAAAGTACATTTTTCAAGTTGACTCCTCAATACAGTAAAGTATCTCGACACAGAAGGAAAGGGGGGAGGAGAGAAAAAAAAGACCAAATATATAAATATAATGTATCTTTATCATATGCTTCAGTGATCTTTACAGATCAATTACTAATAGAATAATAATCAATCTGTTCACAATAGATTCATAAATATCTATTACATTTATCTACACTCTAAAATAAATTGAGAGAATTATAACTACGAGGGGGAAATATTTCACTGAAGACCTGATGCAGTCCATGGTTGAGAAACTTCCGATTCGTGCAGTCAGCCTAATAGCAAAAGTTTCTGCCATGAGACAAGGCTGATCAGCACTGGAGAAGCAGAGTGACCGCTTGGCAGCCTAAGAAACAAGAAGGGATGCCACCAGAATAATGGAAAAGAGGCCTCACAGCTGGAGTAGCCTAATGCTAAGTTTGTCCAAGTCTGTGACGCCTCCAATATTGCTGGGTTCAGTTCTCCAATGGGTGCAGTTCTTCAGCTGAGAAAAGACAAGGCTGGCATCCCTTGAGATTTTTTCCAAAGCCTTTTCTTCAGCACAACAGAAGTATCTGATACGACAGGAAACTACTAGCAATTCACTGAGCCATAAAGCATTTCCAATGCTATCTGGAAGGCAGACAATTGATAGTTTTAATGGAGCACAAATCCTCGTAGCACATTTTCCAGCAGGAGCCAGAAACAGCGATGAAACTCATGTATTCGACTGCACAGAAAACTTTAAAGACTTGCAGCCAAACAAGAAAAGGACACGAAGATTATAGAGCTACTGAAGAAGTCTTCAGCTTCGCAGGCTTAAGCCGCCAGGATCTGTTGTTTCTAACCTCTGTGAAACTTCCTCACCCAGGGCCAGACCATATGTCCCATAGTCCATGCAGCAAGATGTATTCAGCCATAGATGCACTGGTGAATACATGGATTTTGAGGTATGATATGCCTAACAAAACTACCACGCATCAGGGATGTCAGTTAGAATCCGAGTTCGACCTCACTCCTGTCTTGGGTATCCAATGGTGTCGTATGACCTCGTACCATCTGCAATCTAATGGGTGTGTAGAAAGATGGCATAGGCACTTCAAAGCATCTATCATGGCAGCTTTTAACAAAGATATATGGACGATACAAGACTTTTGTTCACCCAGATCTTTAGTATTGCAGCCATGTTTCCATTAGAGATGACTTGGTCCATGGACACTGACTCCTCTCTACTCTGGCCCTTATGCTGTACTCTTGCGAGAGGAAAAGGCATTTTCCATTCAGCTGTCTTCAGGTTCAAAACTCCTCTGATCATCTCAAGTCAGCCAATCTCCTGGAGGACACTACCACCAGGGATTGGTCCCTAGTAGTAGTTACTGCTACCCCTCAGTCTTCAGACAGCAGTCCTACGAATGACCTCAACACAGAACAATCTACTAAGCAGCCGCAGAATCTATGAACCCGATCTGAAAGGGAGGAGACGCGTAAAGTTCTCTGCCGATGTCATTGGGGAAAGTGATGCAGTGTCATGAGTGAAAAGTTATGACACCACTCTCGAGCTACAGAGATATTTATGGTGTATACGTTACTGGTTCCATTTTGTAACTAATTATTTTACAATTAAATTTTATTGTTATTTTATTGTAAGATAATTATTTTTGTTATTATTTTTATTTTTGTTGAACAGAATTTTATTCATGGCTAGTAAAAAATTCTGCCGCATCTCCTTCAAAGGAACTTTTACTTTGTAAGTAGTAATAAGTTTCTGATCTAGCTGGCTGATGGTAAACTATTATTCCTTCAAAAATAAAATGGTATACAAGTAGTAAACCAAATACCACAGGGAAATTTTCAGGTGTATATCAATTCAATATAATAATCAGTGAGAGCATACATGACAAATAAAGAAACAATGATAAGCTTTTAAACTGTGTATATATTAATTTATAGTGGTTTTTGTTTGTTTTTTTTTGCAATATTAAAATGAGAAAACCATTGTCAGGCCAACTTCCTAAGAAACTTGTTNTTGCAAAAAAAAAAATAAATAAAAAATTAAAATTGAATATTCTTTATGTCTAGTTGTTGCTTGTTTAATGAGAGTTCATCACAATTTTTATCATTCTTACAATTTATTCATTGTTTAAATTATATTTCTTGTCACATTGTAAACAAACTATAACTAAAAAAACCTAGCAAATAAGATAAAAAAAAAATTAAAAAAAATTATTTTGATAAATACTAACATGTTTTGCATGCCAGGATCAGACAGCATTTGTGATGCAATGTTTACGAGCTGAGGATTGCCAAAGATAGTATTGAAATCCATTACCATATGATTAGCTGCCTCATTTCCTACTTCCATATTTTGATTTCTAGGAGCACTGAAAGTTGAATTCTGACCAGTGGATGTAGAAGGAGAATGGTCATGTACACTGCAGTTACACAATTTAGCAACCTTTTCTTGTGCTAGTTCAAAATTTCTCCTGTAACCTTCATTTTCAGGTTCTAAGTCATGGGCTTTTTTATAATTCTCCAAAGCACTCACATAAGATTCAAGACCACAATAGGCAAGTCTGAAAAACATTTATGAATATATATATTAATGTTAAATGCCTTAAATTTTTAACAAAAATCCTGGTTTAAAATTCAGACATGAAATATGGAACAGTACAAGTTCCATATTTCATGTCTGAATTGCAGATGCAAAATGAGAAATCTTCAGTTATTATATGGTATCGTCTATATTAAAGGAAAATAAATAATAAGGGAAGTCATAAACTAAATAAAAATAGTTAACCAACCGTTATGTATTTTCTAAGATATTTAACTTAGTATAAAGAGTATTTAAAAAGTTTAGCTAAATGTAGCACTTGACTTCGACTTTATTTTTATACATGTCAAAGTACATTTTGTACTTTGCATGAAAATATCTTCAATTATATTTCACATCTTATTAGGGATTATGAGGTTTAGAATTGGATAAAATAGGAAATTGAAATTATCAGTAACTCATATTCTATACTTGATAGTTCTATTACTTCTCAACATCTCTTTCCAAATAAATTTGAATTCTGAATTTATTCATGTGAAAAATGCTATAGTAGATGTTAGGGTTTCAGGGCTACAAAATTTCAGCTGGACAGGCCTTTCCTTAATGACTTATTTGTTTGTTACAAATAAGCAGCTGTTGGAAACAATGCTATAATAATTAAAACATCGCTGACTCAGCAATAAATAAATTTTTACTTAATGAAAGACCTTTGAGAAATAATAAGCCTACAAATTATAAAATACTGCAAGTACTTCAAGGATTTTTTAAAAATATCTAAAGAATTTTCATGATTCTGTAATATATTTAATAACTTATTTGACTCATTTGTTATAATTTTTGGTTAGAAAAGTATTTCTGACATTGAGCTTACTGACATATTTTCTGTATAAATTTAAGGAGAAAATAATGGAGGAAATTGTATAAGGTTTTTTGAAATAATTTCAGGTTCAAGCTGTGTCAGTGTGTGAACAATTTGTTGTTTATTCCCCTCCTAGGAATTGCTCTTCTGAACCAACCTGGTTCATCTATAAGGAAGAGGGTATATATTTTAGAATTAAGTTACTAATAGTAAACATTTAGGCATTTCAGTGGATGATGATGTTACACGGACTTCCGATTTCTCATCATCTGAAGAAGACAGAGCAGCAACTGTTCAAACTGAAATATTAGTACTAGATTTTCTCATGCAGTTGGTGAGCCAGAACAGTGGAGCCATCAGTAGCCTGTAAGAGCTACCATTTATTGCAGACAGAGCTTAAGGAAATTTCAAGGGTTATAACAATAACAACCTCTCCTATTTTTCAGCTATTTTTACAGAACTTTTTATGAGTGTCCCTGCCTTGGTAAATATAAGAAAATTGCAAAGAATCAGATGCTAATTGATAACCCTATTAACTTTGCTACTAGTGCAAATAAAATAATATGATGTAATCCTGTGCAGTATTTACCTGGCAATATGTAACAAAATATTTAAAATACCTTTCAGGGAGCTGATGGAATTCAAGATTATATTGCTGACATACGTTGTCAGAGAAAAGTAAAGAGCTGTTGATACCACTTATATTGGAGCCCAATATCTGAAAGCCCCTCTGAGCTGTCCCCACCAGAAATTAACTTCCTGCCTTGAGACGGATGTACTACATGGATCACAAACATCGTCACCATACCATATGCAGGTTAATGAGCTCCAGGCAGCCAGCATTCTCAGATCTGGAATACAAAGCCCCCCTCCTCCATTCCGTGGTCCACACTACTTTTCCCACCCTCCGGCCCGAGGGGCCATCAGATCTTGGGCGCACAAGTTCAGTTCTATCAGTACAGAACAATCTAGGAAATGATCTCATTACATCATTGAATTTATATTTGTATTATCTTAGGTTATTTTTATTTATTTATTTATTTTTAAATGACCTTGTAAATTACAAGAGATAAAGGAAGAGAGGCCAAGTTATCTATAGGAATTGGTAAGCTAATTTTTTTTTTTTTTTAATGTAAAAGATAGTTATATACCAAGTTATTACGATTAAGATGCACTTTGCATGTGTAGTTTACTGCTAATCTATGTCCTCAGAATAGCTGAGGTGGAATCCTTGAATCAGCACACAATATCCATACATATTGATATATATTTTTGATGAACAAATCTAAAATAAGACAAAGTAAATAAGTTGCAGATCTACCCTAGCCTACAGCCAGCCTTAGTCTGAACTTAGGGTCTTGTGCATCATCTGCTTATTCTCAATAGTCTTCCATCAGGACTTGGATTAAAAGTCCCTCTCTACACCTACCTCTCTTACTCTTGTTGAAAAATCTATCTAGTGTGTCCTTCTTGGTAAGGAAGGAAAGTGAAAAGAAATGCAATGCTTTCAAAGACGCTTAGATGTTCACAATTTTAAGTTTTAATTCTTTCTGCATTACTGCTAAAACAAATTACACAGCAGGTAGCTCCTAGACCTAATAAAATAAATATAACTTCAAAAGCTGAAACTGGAAGTAAAGGTAGAAGACAGAAAGAAGTCCTAAGTAAATGGAGGAGAAAGGCAAAAGAGTGGATGGTATGAGTGTTGGTAATGAGATGACATGTATCCAGGCTTTTGTCTTAAAACTTGTTTCAGAAAGGGAGGACTTGGATATTAGGTTTATTTATAATACCATTATGTGTGTATGTATATATATATATGTAGACACACACACATAAAGATATTATATATATATATAATAAATTAATAATGAAAATTATTACCACAAACTGATTTAGTAGCGGTACTCACACTTGAATTAAATCACTTGAAAAATTCATTATCGGCACAATGATCTTCAACAAGTCCTGGGTTTTCTGTGAGAATTGTAATATATTGAGTGTGTAAACAGCGATTGATGACTGAGTGTGGTAGCCTGCCACAAGCTGCCACCATCCAAACCCACGTAAATAAGTTGACCCACAACTGCAAGAGGAGAAACTGGACGGCAATCAACTGGTCAGGTGAGATCCTTCAAGCTTTCAAGAAGTAGAAGTTGCTGTGAAGCTTTGACACCCTTCGGCATCAGGCAACATATCTTTAGTGTGCGATGCTTCTGACAAAGGCATAGGAAGTGCAATGAAACCATTAAAGTGTGGAGTATGGCATCCCCTCAGTTTCTTCTCCAAAGCCCTTACCAACACACAACAGAACTATGCCACATATGACTGTGAACTGCTGTCAATCTATGAATCTGTGAAGTATTTCATTGAAGGCCTAAGATTTAACTTTGTGACTGTCCAAAAGCCATAGGTCCACGCATTCAACAGAAGTCCATTATAGCCTCACATAGGAGAATAAGGCATCTGAATTTCATTAGCTAATTCTCAACAGACATCAGTTATCAGCCCGTTGTGAGAATGTAGTAGCAGACACTGTCTCTCGTGTGGAGGCTCAAAAAAGTTGGACGACACCATCAAATACCTTAAGCGAAATCGGTGCCTACAGATGTAATTAATTTCCCTGCTAGGTATACAGGACAAGCTGCTGTATGAGAGCCTTCCAAGGTTATAGCCCAACCTTACGTCCAACAGGAATTTCATAGAGTAATCTTTGACCATCTCCACAATTTAAGCCATCAAGGAAGTTTATCATCAGCCTTTACTTTTGGCCAAAGATGGACCACAATATGGGCATCTGGGTGAAGATCTGCATCACATGCCAGAAGTGCAAGGTCTATTGCCACACAATGACTCAATTGGGTTATTTTCTCTAACACCTAGATTCTAGCATGTTCATTTCGACATCGTTGGACCATTATAGCCTTTTAAGAAATTCACTACCTGCTAACAATGGTCGACTGCACAACACGCTGTCCAGAAGCCAATCCCCACACTGAGATCAATGCTTTATCTGTGTTTCAAGCCTTCTCGTGCTGGATCACAAAATTTGGTATTCCATAGCGATCACTACAGATCAGGGGAGAAAGTTTGAGTCGGATCTTATTTATCGGGTAACAGTTAATCATTAAGTTCAGCAAACAGTGCCCTACCACTTACCATCTCCAAGCTAATGACTGTGTGGAAAGATAACATCGTAGTTAAAAGTGGCGTTAATGGCACACTTAAACTCAACACAATGGACTGAAATTTACCATTGGTTCTCTTGGGCCTTCGTGCTGTTTTTAGGGAAGACCCCAGGCTCCCATTGCCAGTATAGAGGAAGCTGTTTATGGACTACTCCTGCGCCTTCCTGGCAATTTCTTTTAGGCAGTTGAAAGGCAGCCTAAGCACGCCTTAAGCCATCACCAGCAGAAATGTTCACTCTAGAAGTATTTTTCAACATAAATACCTCTATTCCTGCTCAAATGTCTTCCTCCTCGAAGACTCAGTCCGGAAACTCCTGCAACCACCTTACTCTTACAAGGCCATCCGATGAGGTGAAAAAGTATATACTGTCCTGATTGGTGGGTGATAAGGAAGAAACAGTCTCACTTGGCCAGCTGAAACCAGCCTATATTATGACAGAAGAAACTTCACATGAGGGAAACCCACCAGTTTCAAGGAGTGACTAACAGCATCAGAGGACACAAGCCAATAACCAAAGAAACAGCAGAAGATGGTGGCTATGGACCAAAAGTGGATGCATCGTCAAGAAAAATGTATAATTCTGTGACTCCACCACTAAGGGGAGTGATGAAGTGGTAATTACACTGGAATTAAATCACCCGCAGGAAAATTTATTATCGGCATAATGATCTTCAACAGATCCTGGATTTTTCAGCGAAAAAAGTAATATATTGTCAGTCATTGGTGACTGAGTGTTGTAACATCCTCAACAAAAGCAAAAGTCTCCAGTCTCTGAGGACTGTTACATGTACTGTAAACCCAGCCAATCCGCGAGGTAGTCTTCCAGTGATCCTTACAAGCATCATAACCACAGGTATCAATTTCTCTTGAGTTATACTATGTTACCTGTGGCAATGTGATAACCAGTAATAACCTCCCTAGATACACAGCAGTGACTAAAGAGGTTCCGGTTCCAATGAGCTTTGACAGAGGTACTTGTAGTCAACGTTAGCACATTTCATCCAGTGACATTTTTAGGATGCCACAGACGGCCTTTTTTTATACTGAGCCATGCACAGACCTTTTATTTTTTGTATTTTTCATTGCCTTGCTCAGCCTTATTCATGGGTGTGCATTAACATTGCAGCCAGCAGCTACATTAATGAAGTTTGTTTATTTTTACATTTTTTTTATTTTTTTAAAACATGCCTAAAAAGTTGGGACCTTCTAATCCTGATAATGAATATTCCTTTTAACAAACAAATATTATAATACCATTCATAAACATACTCATGGTCCTTTTCATAAATAATAGAATAACTATCTCTCATAATATGCATTGTCTCAAAACATTTTTGCCCTTTGTTATCCTTCATTTTGACTGTCAGATCATTTTAGCAGATCAGCCTTACAATCTTTGAGGGTAAAATGCTCTACTACAACAGACATTATAAATTGTTTATAAAAAGGCCAACAGCCAAGATACCAGCCGGATCGCAAAAGCCCTCTCACCTATATGATAGCTCTGAAGATGGCTCATAATTAAAGCCAACAGATAATAAAAAATACACTTTTTTAAAAATTATATTTTTTTGGATCAACCTTAACCGAACCCCAAAAAATTCTCTACTAATTATAAATTGTTATTTACGTTTAGTAAATGCTGATATATTTGTTTTTGAGGTAGTGTCCCATCTAATCATAATAAACACTACTGAATGACCCACATAAAAATAGAGGACCTAACCAAAAATGCTAATTATATAATAATAAACATATAGGAAATTTAATCTCATTTGGGGTTATGTCAAAGGCTGAAGCAATAGACCTTAAATGTTGTAATGGGTTAGCACCAAGGATATATGACATCTCAAAACTACACAAATATTTGAATCCCCTTTAGACTAGTCTTTATACTGCATGAATATAAAAAATAGTATATTTTGTCAACAAGCTACTAAATATGAATTAGCCATATTCATAATGTCAAGGACCTTTTGTATTTCAAGTAAATAGTATTGAACAAATTCTTCCTTTAGGCTGTATATATATTTACTTATAATTTCACAAAATATATATATGTATGTGTAAAAAGCGTAACTCATACAAATAAATACATACACATAGAATTTCACAAAGTCATATATATGTGTGTGTGTGTGTGTGTGTGTGTGTGTGTGTGTGTGTGTGTGTGTGCATGAGTGTGTGTGTGTGTGTGTGTGTGTGTGTGTGTGTGTGTGTGTGTGTGTGTGTGTGTGTGTGTGTGTGTGTGTGTGTGTGTGTGTGTGTGTGTGTGTGTGTGTGTGTGTGTGTGTGTGTGTGTGTGTGTGTGTGTGTGTGTGTGTGTGTGTGTGTGTGTGTGTGTGTGTGTGTGTGTGTGTGTGTGTGTGTGTGTGTGTGTGTGTGTGTGTGTGTGTGTGTGTGTGTGTGTGTGTGTGTGTGTGTGTGTGTGTGTGTGTGTGTGTGTGTGTGTGTGTGTGTGTGTGTGTGTGTGTGTGTGTGTGTGTGTGTGTGTGTGTGTGTGTGTGTGTGTGTGTGTGTGTGTGTGTGTGTGTGTGTGTGTGTGTGTGTGTGTGTGTGTGTGTGTGTGTGTGTGTGTGTGTGTGTGTGTGTGTGTGTGTGTGTGTGTGTGTGTGTGTGTGTGTGTGTGTGTGTGNTGAAAAAAAAAAATAAATAAATAAATAAATAACAGTTAGCTACCAGAATATTCAAAAATTTTTATTTTTATTCCAGAGCCTAAGTTGTTCAATGAATTCAAAACTGGACTTTAACCCACACAAATAAATGTTATTGCTTTATGAAAGGGGGATTAATTTTAATTCAGATTTCTTTAAGCTTTCGAGCTGACTAGTCGAAAATGATTCTGGTGGAAAGGTATCTGGTATTAGGTCAATTTTGTTTTAAGGGTAAAAACTTTGCTTTTGTACAACAAGTTTGTATAAACTTGGTTTAAAAGTGACTGAAGCTGCCTGAAAAATATTCTCCGTTTTTAGAAAAGATGCCCTCATTGAGCAGAAGGCACAATTTTGGTTAGCCAAATTTCATGAAGGCGATGAGACTCTCGAAGATGATATTCTTGGCCTGTGCAAAGGTTGTTGATTTAGAGGAAGTTAGAAGAATAATTTATTTGGATCATCGCCAAAGTTGTTTAGAAGTGGTCTTAAAATTTAATATTTCTTCAACCACTGCCTGGAATTATTCCATCAACTGGGAAAAGTAAAAAAAAAATGGGATAAATGTATTCCTCATAAACTTACAGAAGCTAATAAGGTAAGCCCCTCAACAACAGCATCTTTTTAAGCTTCCCCCTTAAAAATTGAACCCTTTTTTGAAAGGATCATCACCTGTATAGTATTTAACTGGTAGTGTCTAACAAAATATTTGAATAACTTTCAGGTTATTGATGGAATTAAAGATTACAATCATATTGCTAACATACGTTATCAGAGAAAGGTAAAGATCTGTTGGTACCACCTTAATTCTTATGTGTAAATGCATACACATATGTGTTAAAGCTACAAAGCTTATAGAGTTTATATTTTTAGGTAGATACTACCTGGATCACAAACGTCGTGACCATACCCGTATCTATAACATACAGGTTAATGAGCTCCGGGCAGTCAACATTCTTAGATCTGGAATACAAAGCCCCCCTCCCATCCTCTGTAGACCACACCACTTTTCCCACCCTCCGGCTCGAGGGTCCATCAGATCTTGAGCACACAGTAATTCTGCTGTCTTAATGCTTGTAGTTAAAGCTTTTTACACTTATGGAGTTAGTATTTTAGGTAGATGAGGCTGTCACTACTATGTATCCACTTCCATCAGTATAGAAAAATATAGTCGGAAAATGATCTGATTACATAATTGAATTTATATTTGTATTCTCTTGGGATATTTAATCCTTTTTTATTTCTTGTAGAGGAATCCAGCTAGAGGCTGGATTCGCAAAAAGGGAAGTATTTACAAAATACAAAGGGAAGTATTTAGTTTTGAATGATTGGTTTGATTATTTTTTTATTTCAACATGGCCTCAAAAATTCTATGAAATAAAAGATGAGAAGCCAAAGTTTTCTGTAGGAATTGTAGAGAAAAAAAAAATATTTTTATGTAAAAGGTTATTATACGTCAGGTTGTTAGGATTGAGGTACACTCTGCATATATAGTTTACTGCTAACTTACGTCTTCAGAATAGCAGAGGTGGAATCCTAGACTCAGCCACAAAATCTATACATAATGTACATATTTTTGATGAACAAAACTAAAATGTGACTAAGTTGCTTCCTGATAGTCCACCTAACCCAATGATAGAAATAATTGTAGGATCACAAGGAATACATTTTGCACAACCATAACTAGTTTCTAATTTATTTTAATGTTTTTTGGTTGTTTTTTTCTTCTTCTTTTTTAACTGTTAATTGAAGTTGTTAGAGCCCACGCATACTGTTGGTTTTTATGTTCTGTGTTAAAGGGCCGAGGACAGCTCTTATTAGAAAGCAAGCATATGCTATGAAGGATTTGGAAGATAGTAAGAAAGAAGTGCACTGATTATTAACAACATAAATATTGTACAGATAAAGAAATAATTTGTCAGTCAGTGAGGAGACATATAGCCTTCTTCATTCTTATCCTACCTAAATTATTATGGAGGAAAGTTAAATTAGGTCAATTTTGTTTTATGAGCATAAACTTGGTTTAAAAGCGACTGAAGCTGCCAAAAAAATAAGCTCCGTTTTTAGAAAAGATGCCCTCACAAGGAAGGGACAATTTTGGTTAGCTAAATTTCATGCAGGGGAGAGAGATGAGACTCTCGAAGATTATACTCGCTTGCGCTGGGAAAAGAACAATGATTTAGAGGAAGTTTGAAGAATAATTCAGTTGGATCCTTGCCTAAGTTCTTCAGAGATGGTCTTACCACTTAATACTTCTCCAACCACTGCCTGGCATTATAGCCATCAAAGGGAAAAGTTAAAGATCAGGATAAATGGATTCTTCTTAAGCTTTCAGAAGCAAATAAGGTAAGGCCCTTAACAATTGCACCTTCTTTAGCTTTCTGGTTAAAAATTGATACTTTTTTTTAGACCGGATTATAACCTGGGACAAAAAATCGGTTAGATAACAGAGAAGATATCTTAAGCAATGTTCATTTACCTTATTGTTACCAAAAATATTTGAATTTACTAATTTTAATTAATTAAAAATGTGCGATTGAGCCTCTTAGGTATTTTCACCTTTCATGCCATGTTTATCCTTTAAATTTGATTTTTCAAGATTAGGAATCAACTAAAATGTAGTCAATGGAAAAAATCAATGCTTTAACATTTATTTTAGTTTTATCTAACCCTAATAAACAAATTTATTAAATTCCCTGAATGCTTCTTTCTAACAAATTTATGTGTTTTATGAGGAAATATTTAAAAGACTTGGTAATAAAAATTGTGTATAATTCAATTTTCTCTGGCAACACAGGAACAAACAAGTACTCTTAAAAAAACCCAAGCATATTTCATAGTAAATTCAAGAGTTAGGAGGGCTGAAAAAAAAACTACTTGATAATGTTATGACCCAAGAAAAATAAAATTGATATACAACAAATTATGAGGAGTGAGTGTGGTGTGTGTGTGTGTGTGTGTGTATAAAATTAAACACTCGGGGCTGAGATAAATATAATAAATAAGAACAGGTGGAAGAAAGAGTGTAGTGAACATACAAAAAGAAAAAAAAAACAATGAGTAAATTGTCACAAATTGTTGCCAGTCTCTCTTCACTCCTCACCAGCGAAGGGCAAGAAATCTTCCTGAAAATTTGACACATTTAAATTTTTTCTTTTTGTGCGTTAAAAATTCTCCTAAAAACTCTATCTCCTACCTGTTCTTATTTATATAAAATTTACTATGAAGAAATAATAAAATATTACCTGGAATATAGTTCAAGAGCCTCTTTGAATTTTCCATTGCTCATAGCAATATTGCCCTCCACTTTAAGGCGCTCTCCTTCAGCTTTTTCTTCTTCAGTGGCATCTCTACGAGATAAGACCTAAGGAAATAAAATGCATATGTAAAAATATATTCTATTTATAGATTTATTTATAA
>KZ807494.1:240298-253664 GCA_000696205.2 Oncopeltus fasciatus | reverse complement strand
GAAAGTTTTTTTTTATTTTTTTTATATATTTTAGAAGAGAACAGTGGACTTTATTTTCAAGTTACTCCTGTTGGCAACATTTAGTTGAACAAACTCGCACACTAAGCAAGGATCATGCTGCACTTAGTGAAATATATTCTGCTCATCTTGTTAATAAGTTATCTCAGGTTTCAGAGGATATTCAGCGGATTTATAAGAAGGTAAATTGATGAAAATTTTCAAACAATCATTGTAAATATTGAATTATTAATTCACTAATAATTTCATGTTATTATTTTATTAAAAGCTTAATTTAATTTCGAAAAAGAGATTTGCATAAAAGTTTTTTCATTCCAACACTTAGCAAATATGGTTAGTTTTTCACTGACCTATTAATTCTTTGATGCCTTTCTCCTCTAACTATATGCACGGAAATTCAACAGATGTAAATATAAGCATAGTACAATGTTCTAAGACTTTAATGTTTGTGTATATATACTCATAAGAGTTAAACTTATAGGGATTAGAGGCTCTAAATGATAACAAAATAATGCTGATAATAATATAAATTGCTCTAAGGCTCTAACTTAGTTTGAAGAAAGTCAAAGCATTATAATTTAAGGTGAAATCCTTATCAACAGGTTTCTTCTTGGAATTCTTTAATTGGAATAGTTTATTTATTTATTTTTAAACAATGAACATGAACACTATAATATTTTAAGCCTGAATATCTAATTTATTCGTATAAATGTATTCAAGATAATTATTATGAAAAAAAAGAAGAAGAAAATAAACCAATACAGGAATTATTTTCTATGTGTTGAAGAAGTATAATATAATCATACATACACATACAAACACACAAAACCAAAAAATGAGAGCAAACAAATCCGTACACTACATTGAATTGAATATAATTATGGTTTTCTCAATTGAGGTTATAAAAAAGTATATTATGCTGGACCAGATAATTTCATACCCATTATTTTATGAAGGTTTTGAATTTAACACACATTTATTTGAAATACTCGATATTCTAGAACAAACTGTCTGGTTTTGTTTTGCTTACTTCTTAGTTTCATTGAGTTTTATAAATCATTTTTAATTATATTAGTAAGTTTAGTGGACATTTTACTCAAAATCGTAAAGCATTCAAGGCAATTCTTACAGGAACAAGAAATTGTAATATTAATAAATATTGTAATATATAATGTAATAAAATACATTGCCTTAGTTTTGATATTTAGCAATATATTTTTACAGTGTAAAGAAATTGGATGTGATATCCATGATGAAATATTTCGAGTGCTTCATGAACTCCACACTGCACTTAAAACCTATCATTCTTATCAAGCAAACTGTAAACAAGCAGAAACAAAATTACGATTAGCTGAAGCACAAAGACAAAAAATTGAATTAAGTATACCCAAGGAAAAATTAGATCGCTCAAAAAAGTATAGAATGATAGAAAAGGATGTCCAGAAGGTAATTATTTACTCCTTTTTTTTCTTTCTACATATTGATGTTTTTATATTATATTAATTTTGCTTACCTTTTTTTTGGTCTATTCTAATGTAAATTAGTTCTAGTGTGTNTATTAATTCATTATACAAAGTTGGTTCTATTGCTAATTATTTCACGTAGAAAATTTGTGATTTTTAGAACCTTTTTTTTTAATTTTTTACAGAGAAAAAATAAGTATTTTGATGCTAAATTAAAGGCCCTTAAAGCTCGCAATGAATATATATTATGCATTGAAGCATCAAATGCAACACTTCATAAATATTATGTAGATGATTTGTCAGATCTAATTGATTGTATGGATTTGGGTTTTCATCATTGTATCTCGAGGGCATTGCTCATGCATGTAACTAGCGAAGAAGGAAGACAAAAATCAATTCAAAATAATATTGATGTTTTGAATTCAGCCATATCAGGCTTAGACTCTCGACTAGATAAGCAGCGATTTTTGGAATATAATCATTCTTCTTTTATGATACCAAAAAAGCTGGAATTCCAGGGGAAAAAAGAGGACGTGAGTATATCATTTTTATAGAACTTTTTTGCTATAATTTTTATTTAAATTTATGTTTCTTTAGTGTTTAGTTATTTTATCGCTAATAATAAAACATCTTTTAGTTAACTTTAAAAAAAAAAGAGAAGACTTAGGCACACTTATTCTGTATGTTTTCATTTATAGTTTTTACAGTTAAGTTAAGTAAATTTAATATTTTGGTTCTTATTTTTCACCAGAGCAGCAATAAATTAAAAAAATTGAAATAAATCAAATTTTTCATTTTATTAAAAGAACTTGAATTGAATCAGTATTCTGTCATAAATATATATGTGATCCATATAAAGGATATCACAAGATATATGGTTTGTATAAAGATATTTTCAGTTATAATTTTATATTCAAGTTAAGTATACTTTAGAATTTTTTTGCATAGTTGTCGCAAAGTAAATTAAATTGAATCATCATCTATAATAATTTTAGTAAATGACTAATATGAAATTTAAAAACAAAGACCCAGGCTATGAATAAAGTGTTGAAAATTGTTGATCATTTTTTGGTTATTATCTTCTTTTTTAATAATTGATTTTCTCAGTGCTAATGTCTGTAACTTTCCGTAATCGCCATTAAAGATGAATTTAAACTTCTTTATTTCTTTAGTAAACTCAAAAGATGACATTGTTCTGATGACACATTTTACATATATGTATATATTCTATGTATGTGTGTGTTTTCTAATGAAAGGAACAAAGTTCTTAAGTGACAAGAATTTATATTTTAGTCATGACCAAATATTTATCTTGTATTGTTTTCTGTATGAAATATAATACTGTGAATTAAACTAATTTAAGTTCTTCCTCCCTGTAAGTAGGTACACTATATTTGTATAAGTATTGAAGCTGTGAAGGGTGATTAACTTCTTAAATTTATTTATAACTCAGAATACTAGGAAGATGACAAAGTTTACCTACTTCCAGGAAGGAGAATTATACAATTGAAGAAATATAGTAGTGATGTACTCTGAAGCAGTACCCAGTATGCATCAATGCAATTGGCCAGTGTTTCCAGGGGATCCTAGGGTACCCTAGTAGTAATGTACAGCCTTTCTGCAATCTGGCTAAATCAAAACCAAACCTCATCTTCTTCATTCTGAGAATGTGTACAATGTCATTAAAATTACATCATAGTTCTAGGACTGAAGGTGTTCTCTCCAAAATAGTTAAAGCCATTATATATTCCAATAATGGCATATTCCACAGATTTTTAGAATCCGGCAAATATCACTGATCTAAAGGGCAAAGGAACAACTATTAATATGTCGTTAGTAGTATAAGCATATATTAGGAAAAATGCCTATTAGTTATAAATATCTATTAGTACATTGACAAAATATCACTGGTGGGAGATTTTTTGGTCCCTGGATATCATATATATTAAAAAGTAGTAGATACAATCTTAATCTATCTATGAATAGGGGAATAAGAGGCTTTCAGTGATTGTGCTACTTATAACATTGACCATGATCTTACTGTGTGTTCACTGGACACCCATGATGTATCTGGGGACCTCAGGAGAAATTTTTTCTAAGGAGTAGAGTTAGTATACTGAGTGAAGTAACTTCTATTTTTACTAAGCTGTTTAATATTTTTGTAACTTTTTGAATAATTAACTGTTTGTCTCCCTTGTCACCAATTAATGTCACTGCTTAGATGACAGGCGATTCTCTGGAATTTTCAGCTCATCGCCTTAGTGTAACTATTTTGTTTTATAACATTGCAAAATCTTACCCAGATTATTTGGACGATCATCTATTCAGTTTTATTTGTACTCTGAGTTATTCTTTAATAATTCTAACCAAATTCTTTTCTAAAGCTTGTTCAAATTTTGTTTAGATTGAGACATTGTTTCATGAAGATATAACTTGTGTTAATGTAGTGAAATGGGAAGGGGAGAGTAGTTAACTTTACTCGGGATATACAAAACCTTGGAATAATAATATATTTCCATAAACACAATTTGATTATTTACAAAACATTTTTAAAGAAACAATGGGGAAAAAAAATGTATTCTGGTCGTTGAAAGGAAATAATGCTATGATATGTTATGGTAAATTAAAAAAATTAATTGTCAGCATCTATTTTCAAAAATGTAGACCTTGTATTATTTACAAAGACAGTATGAATTATGGGAAACCATGAAAAATAGATCATTGACCAAGCAAGGTTTGGTCAAGGAGCATTTCTGAAAAAAAAGTTTCATTTGCTTTTAGAAAACATGTTAGCTTGCAATGCAAACCAACTTCAGGGCTGAAAAAATACTGAAGCAAATTTTAAATAACTTATTATATGTAATTATTTTATTCATGCAGAAAAACAAATTTACTAATTATTAATGTAAAGGGGTGAAATTATTGACTAATGATTAATAATTATGAAAACTATATTTATCATGTTTAGTACACAGTGTTCTATGCAAAATAGTTTATATTTTAGATTTTTTCACTGTCATTTGATACACATTTTTCATATCAATAAATTAATTTTGATTATCTACTTCCATTTTATCATTATGAGGTATTATTGTATTCTTCAGATGCTTTTATAATTTATCAAATGGATAAAACAATATATGAAAATATTAAATTGAACTGTGAAATTGCATGTTATGTGTTTATTCAAAATGAGAGTTTGTTGACCGTAGATATTATTCTAAGATGATTTTAGTTGGGGTTCGGTCGAGGTAGNATTTTTAAAGAAGAAAAAAATTGTAGGCCATGACAGCTGCTGTGAATATTTATATTTTCATATTTATAATAATTGTTTGTTTCAAGTTTAGTTTTAAGTGTATCAAACTTACAATATTTATATTGTTTGTATTAATACTGTCATATTTTATTTTTCAACATTTCATTGAGGCAATACCTCTGAGATTGTTTTAATAGACTATTCTGAGTCTATTTATTTCCTGCTTATTTATATACACATATATACACACACACATACATACATACACCTAATGATCGTGGCAGGGATGAGGGCTAGACTGTAAATAAGAAAAGGCAGAATAAGCTGGTATGTTGAAAGGTTGTAGGACCAAGTAGAGGAGGCAGTAGAGACTAAAGGATGTATTTACTACAGCATAGCTAAGTGAGAGTATAGGTAGATCATGTTATTATTGGTACTAGAAGAGTTGTAATTTGATTTGTTTTAAAATGTGGAAAACATTGGCACAGATGGAGAATATTTAGTCTTTTTCTGGTCTAATATTGATAGAGAAGGGTTTAGAATTATTTTTATGCATTTGATGAGAAGTCATTTTTTAAGGAAGGATTCAGGACCTTCACTTCCAAGGGAATTTTGTCAGAAGCAGATGTATGGTTGGAAAGAAGGGCGTGATAGGCAAGAGTATAGAATTTAATGATAGACCTTTTGTTGCTATTTCTTTGTACTAACTAGCCTCCTCAAAACTATTAAGTTATTTAGGTCAACATTAGGAAATTAGGCTTCAGAAGGATTTGGATCAAGTTGAAGGAAAAGTCGTATTTAAATATTAATTTTTATTGTATGACTGACATTTCAGTTCATTAATTTCTAGTTTGTGTTACTTACTCAAACCCTAATGCTTAGGGTCAATTTGCATTAGTCGTCTGTCTTGTCAGCTGATACTATTATAAATTATTTAATAAATTTGAAAATGGGACATAGTCTTACTTTGTTTTTGTTTGTTGATTCTATATTATTTACCTTTACACATTAACACCCTTGTTGCTGATATAATAAGCGGATATATTAATTATGTTTTTGTTTATAAATCTTTTGGTTTATTAGTTATTATTAAGGTTAAGCATTATTAATTTGAATTTGTTTACCAATACAATTAAGTCTTATCTTTAACATTTTGCTGCTAAAGGTAATAAAGATTTGAAGTAAAATAAGCAGTATTATATTCATATTTCAGTTTAATTTAAGATAATCTTAATCATACAAAATAATCATTTATTCTTGTATTTATAATATAGTCATTGTGATTTGTAGGATGAGCCTGAATTTCAAAAATTACTTTATGCTGATATGGGAATCAGGCTTTCACAGTTAGAGACAAGAATTAATACAGTCCGTGCTCAAAATGATGAAATATGGAAAACTCTGGAAACTGCTGAGGGATCTTTGCTTCAGATTTTAACGTTAAAAGACTATGACTATTCTCATTATTTTGGAGATGGTGCTTTACCAAGTCCAAAACCTCCAGAAACTGCTTCACTTAAACTCAGGGCTGATCGGCATGAAATAGAAGAATTTTATTTAACTGTAAGCAAAAACCTGTATCCTCTACCAGTTTTATTTAAATTTTTGCATGGTTTTAATTAATTAATTGTTAATTATTTTAATCTTTCTACAGTGTATTGCCCTCATAACAAATCTATCACCTCAGTGGGGCACAGAACGACCAACTCCCGTGGTCGTGTTCTGTTTAATGGTATCTCCTCTTGCAATCTCCCTCTCTAAGTCAGTCCTCTCCTACCTATTGGCCCTCTGATGTAAACACTGATATCTTATTCTTTCCATCACTCCGTAAAAACATTTAATGAACTTTCCTCTGACCACAGCCCTCTCCTCCGCACACTGTCTCTCACACCCATCTCTAGACAATTGCCACCAACCTTAATAAATGGTCCCATTGACTAGCAATTTTTTTAGAACTCTATTAGAAGAGTCCCTTGACCTCGGAATCTCCTTAAAACCTCAGAAAAGCTGGATGTTAGTGTCCAGTTCTTTACTGTTAAGATTCAGCAATGTCTTTGGGTAATTTAAAATCAACCCATACCCGCTCCACTGTAAATTCAGCTGAGCACCTCCCTGATTCTATTAAAAACCTCATACTGGCTAAGCGTCAAGCTCAAGCCCTTTTCCAGAAATTAAGGCATCCCTCTTAGAGCAGATCGGTAGATCTTAGGGAGTTCAACCACCTATCCCGTCTTGTAAAACAAAAATTAGGTGCTTTACGAAATAAGGCATGTAATACCTACTTGTCGTAACTTCTCAGCAGCAGACTAATCCCTCTGGACTGCTACTCGCAAGATTCTAAAATATCATGAACCTTGGTTGAGGAGTTACTGGGCATACCATTACCAATGTCCTTACTGATTAAGGCAGTAACACCTGAGGTCAAAAACAATATTAACCATCTGCCTAAGTGCAAAGCACCCGGCTATAACCTTATCACCGGGCTAATACTTCACAATATATCCCAAAAAGCAATTGTTTTCCTGACTTACTTCTATAATTGTGTCCTTCGAACCACCCTCTTTCCTCTTTCTCTAGAAATTTTCTGAAATATTATATATTGACTTCTTCCTTTACTTTTCAAGTATTTGAGAATTTCTTTTTAAACAAATGATGTCTAAAATAACTTCTTTAAATATTCTTCCTAATCATAGTTTGGCTTTTGATTCCATCATTTTATTGTCCAGCAGGTGTTTCACGTTGTAGATTTCATTTCCTCTGCCCTTGAGCAAAAATAATTTCTGGTGCATTCTTAGACATCACTCAAGCATTTGATGGAGTATGCCTTACCGGTCTACTACAGTAGCAAAAGTCCATATTTTCAAGCACTATCTACCTAATCTTGTCTTTTTAACCGTTTCTTTAGGGTCAGATTTCTCCGATCACTTCCCTGTGAAAACAGTTGTTCTACAGGGTAGTGTGCTTGGACCTATCCTATTTATCCTTTATACTGCAGACATCCCCACTTATCCTAATACCCTCTTAGCCCTCTTTGCGGGGCGCCGGGATAGCTCAGGGGATCCGTACGGGTCTCGCAATCCTGACGCCGCGGGTTCAAATCCCGCCCAGGTCAATCTTTTATTTATAATATAGAAGGTTGTCCTGAGCCATGGGTGTTTAAAATAGGGTGGCAACCTGTAGATAGCCCCTCCCTCCAATGACCCTTAGTGGTTGCAAGGGAGGCTAACCCAGCAAAAAAAAAATTCTCTAACAATTTTTTACATNGAGGAGATTAGTCAGAGATTCGGTCTTGGGAGCTAAAGAATTAAAAACTTATATACAAAAAAAAAAAAGTTTTTTATTTATGCCAATGTTTCTGCCTGGCTGAGTCAGTTGAGTTGTGATTTAGTTATTGTAGAGCAGGAATCTCTCCCTCTCTCTCCAATACCCCATTAGCGCTGATGAAGTACTGTAATTTAGGCTGAAATATTGGTGAAAATAAATTACTTTTTCGATTGTTAATCTGTTTTAATTCTCTGACTTACCTCTCCTTATGTTAGAATTATGTTTAAACTAGCTCACACAGAGCTATACAAGGTTTTCAGTCTTCTACATGGAATGTGTAAATGAAGGAGGGAGGCTGAAAGATTTCTCTTTTTTTATTCCAATGAGTTTTAACTTTCTTTTATAGAAATTGAGAGATTTTTTGCTCGGAACATCACGAATTGCAAGGCTAGAAGTGAAGCATGATTATATGAGAAACAGTTTAGCTGAACTCAGCAGTAGTCGCTCATTTCAATATACTCCAAACTCAAATGTGAAACCTCAAAGAAGAAAATGTATTGGTCGTTTAAATATCACTACCCAACCTAAGCTATTTGGTGGATCACTTGGAGAATATATTGATTCAACAAGCCAGGATATACCACTAATTATAAGAAGTTGTGTGAGGATTATAAATTTATATGGTCAGTAAATTATTATTATATAAAGTTAAGTCTCAAGACAATTTTAATTAAAATAATATTTAGAAAAAGCAATAATTAATTAAGTTGAATAATTTTATTTTCTTCTTAATTATTCCCCTTTTCTTTATTCCTTTTTCAAAAATTATATTTATAATAGATTAATGAAATGGATTATTTATGAAATTAATTCACATTCCTTATAAACTCAATTTTAACTGTCTTTCAGAAAAAATTTTTAAGCCAAATTTTTATATTAACATACCTAATTTTATGAGGTGTTTTACTTTAGTTTGCTGTACTTTGATTGGAAACTGATATAATGTAGTAAAATAAATGTTTTTTTAATATAGTTATACAATCAATCAAACTTATTCTTTTATTAGAAACTGGGGAAATACCATTCAATCTCTTGTATACGCAAAGTAAAGTAATATACTCACTTTAAAATCATGACATTGTTTATATTTAAGGATATATTTCATTTTATTAATTGATAAGCAATGTCTTAACCAGATTGAGAAGCAGATCTANACATTTAATATGTAAGTATATGAATAATATAATTTTACATAAAGTATGTTTAAGAAAAAAAAAATAATAAAATAAAACCTGTTTGTCTTTGGGGCATTTTTTGGGTGAAAATAAAAAATTAAGTAATAAATTAACTAGTTAAAATGTGGTAGGGTTGTGAGAAACATAGTTTTTCTTCTTCACAATAGTCATGGGTGTCAAATATGTTGGGGGCTATATTAAAATATTGTAGAGATTTTGCTTACTCCTGGGTCAAAGAAAAATTTAATTTTTTAATTAACCTATCTCAATTGCTCCATTAACATTTTACTTTATTTTTATTTTAACCAGTGAAGAAAGATAAAAAAATTGCAGCCAGGTATTTTATTTAATTCTTTATAATATTTTACATTTCCTTTTTAAAATATGAATAATTAAGATATGTTTCTTCTGTTCCCTTTATTTCATTTTCATGCAACACATACTAGAAATTTTAAAATCCTAATATTTTCAGGATTGCATCATCAAGGAATATTCAGGGTATCTGGATCACAGGTTGAAATCAATAATTTTAGGGATTCATTTGAAAAAGGAGAAGACCCCCTTGCTGATATAACAGATGCTTCAGATATGAACTCGGTTGCTGGTGTATTGAAACTATATTTGCGGGAATTGAGGGAGCCCCTCTTTCCGATAATATATTTTGAACAGTTTATGGAATTAGCACGTTAGTATATACTTGTACATAATTTAAAAAAAATTAATTCCTTGTCAATTGTTTGGTAATGAATTATAAGGTAATTTTATGGGTATGATGTCCCTGAGCCAATGTCTAAATTAAAAAAAAATAAAAATTTTCCTACTTTTCTTTGTTTGTTGGTCTCTTGCCTCCTGAAAAAATCTATTCTGCTGGTATTGACCTCAGTAGTCAAGAGTAATATTCTAACCACTTATCTTACTAATGTGTCATTCTTGAGAGTACTTATATGCATATCTAGCTTCAGGTCTTCTAAGAATTCTGGTGCAATATAGGGATATATGCACCGAGTAACGTTTGATTTGATTAATCTTACTGAATTTCTTGTATGATAATAATATATTCATTTTTATTTTTCAGAATTAGAGTCAAAACATGACTTTGTCGTGAAAATGAAAGATTTGGTTCAAAGCCTTCCTCAATCCGTTATTATTGTAATGCGATATATTTTTGCTTTTCTTAATCAGTAAGTATGCAAATAATTTATAACTTAATTATGCAGTATTAAAATTTTCATATTGCTTTAGTGTTCATATTATTTTAACTACAAAAGGTTCATGTAATATATTACTTCAATTTTAGTATGTCACTTGATTAAAGTCAATAATATATCTGGGCATTATGTTATACTAATAATTTAATATTAGCAAATGTATGTTTTTTTTTTGTTCAAAAATGAATAGAAATTATGTAATTGTATCTGTATTTTGAATGAGAATATGTTTCAATTGAAATTATCTATACTTGGATATCGTTCTTTTAAATTTCTGAAAAATAACAAATTTCTACTTAAAAGTCTTACTTTAAGGGGTAATATACTTATAATGGTAATAATAATTAAGATCTTTGAAATATAATTTACAATTATTATTTTTAAAGAAGAAAAAAATTGTAGGCCATGACAGCTGCTGTGAATATTTATATTTTCATATTTATAATAATTGTTTGTTTCAAGTTTAGTTTTAAGTGTATCAAACTTACAATATTTATATTGTTTGTATTAATACTGTCATATTTTATTTTTCAACATTTCATTGAGGCAATACCTCTGAGATTGTTTTAATAGACTATTCTGAGTCTATTTATTTCCTGCTTTCTTTTAGTTTTTTTTTTTAGTTTTTTTTTTCCTTTTCATTTACTATGGTTCAGTCTTATTTTGCACTTCCTATAGTTAATTTTTTATATATAGAAATATGGGGATTAAGCCAGTCCTGGAAGAAAAATTAAAGGGTATTTTATGATGGTCTGAGAGGTAAGGGGAGCTGCACTCCAAATTATTCTGGAAATGAATTCTCCAACCATCTTGTAGCAAGAAAGTAAACCCCTTATACTCAAGACAGTTGTGAGATATCTCTAAGGTCAATAGGTATTCAAACAACCTCAAATATGGCAAAATCAATGGAAAAGCAGACTTCTAGAGAAGTGCTTAAAAGCAAATGCCCATCTTCTTGCCAACTTCTATAGCTTTTGGACTTCATTTTATTGATATTGGATGCTTTTATTCTAGAACTTCCACTCTAAGATCAGGGGTTTAATAAGTTTTGATCTATCATGGCCTTGATCCTCAGCTTGGAGATTATCTTTAAGTTAAGCAAATTGTGAAGAACTCAATTGTTTGAGCAGGTGCAGAATTGATAACCTATTAATCCCAATAACATTAATCCTACAAAAAAATGAATTGGTTAAAAAACAACAACAAACATTGAATTCCATATCTTAAGTTTCTTATAAAAGTTTACGATAAAGATTCGAGGAGCTAGTTTTCAAAAATGAATTAGATAAAAAATAAACATTGTTGAGTTGATGGAACACTCATTATTATATAATGAAATAATACTTATTATTAAATAATGAAAATAAACCAAATAATGTTTTTTATTAGTTTTTTTTAGGTGTATCTTATAAAATTTGGTTTGCTACAAAAATTATTTCTTGATTTATAGTTTTAAGACAAATCTTAATACCATTTTTTTTCTTTTTTAGCTTGTCAGAGTTTAGTGATGAAAACATGATGGATCCATATAACTTAGCTATTTGCTTTGGGCCAACATTAGTTCCAGTGCCAGAAGAGAAAGATCAAGTCCAATATCAAAACCAAGTGAACGAATTGATAAAAAATATAATCATTTTTCATGATGATATATTTCCTTCTGATATTGGAGGAACTATGTATGAAAAGTACATATCAAAAGATGAAGATAAGTAAGTCTTATGTGTTAAATCTTTTACAATAAACCATAAGGGGAGAATAGATATGTAAAGGGGTAAATGAAAATCTTTATTAATTGATTGAGTAAAATCATCATCTTTCCCATTACTTTTACACCCATAAAGTTCTTGGATTAAGATCTTATGAAATTAAATATCTCTCATATTATGTTGTAAAAACCTTGTATTTTAAGTCCAGTCGTTGGTGACATGAAAAAAAAAAAAAATAGTACAAGAAATGTAGCATGCTCTCCAAAACTGCATAACAACCATCAATTCATTGATATTATGGTTTTATCTACTTATTGATTTTGGGATGTGAAAGCATTTTAGGTGTGTTGGTCGAGCTATCATCCAGAGTAAGGTTTGGTCTATAAAGTCAGTTTGATTACAATTTATATGTCTTTGATGTATTTTTTAAATAAACATGATAGTGATTTATTATAATGATGATAAAATGCATGTAGATATTAATTATCATAAAAGTAAAGCAACTTAGTTAAAGTAATTTTAAAATATATTTCTTTGCCAGATATTTAAGCTTCTTTGCTGCCATTTTCAATACATATATTAATTAAAATATGCCCCTAATAATTGAAGACTTTTTATCTAAAATAATGCAATCATACCCATATAGTTTGGAGATAATTATTGAACGTTTAACTTTATGAGGAGGGATTGGTCAGGAATTCGGTCTTGGTATTTGAAAAAATAAAAATTTATTTGCAAACATAAAAAGTTTTTATTATTACCTAAATCCGTTCCAGAACTGAGTAACAAATAAACTTACAAATATAATATAAAAACAAGTCTATATTTTACACTAATAATTTAAAAAATGACCAAATAAATGAATAAAATAATAAAATCGTGTGTAATTAACAATATAAATATATGAATAATTAGACTAAATAATGAACATATATAAGAAAAAGGAACATATACGTTATAACAATTTGAAATAAGACAGATTCCCCGACAAATCACTTAACATATACTTGGAAGGTCAACCAACTATCTCCAAAATGACCAAAATATCATTGACATATTTTCATTGAATATATTTAAAATATGTTTATGAACTGTTATGGAGTAGTAGATAACGAAGGAAGACAAATTCGTTAAAAAATGAGAGTTTGTTGACCGTAGATATTATTCTAAGATGATTTTAGTTGGGGTTCGGTCGAAGTAGATCCAAAAAAACACA